>CAUYRT010102113.1:0-22571 GCA_963574885.1 Lepilemur ruficaudatus
CAACTAACACAGGGAGCCTCATGGGACTCCCAACTGGAGCAAGCCAAGGATCAGGATGGGCCATCAGAGATGCAGGAAGGCCACTGGAGACCAGGGATGGACCCGCAGAAGGAGACGTTCCCTTGGAAAATGAGCCCTGAACATGGTGGTTTGGGGACAGATGATGGTTTATGTTCAATGATTGTACAGGAACAAGTCTCTCCAGAAGATGATCTTTATGTATGTGACTCATGTGGAGCAGTTTCATATCCCTTGATCCAGGAAGGGGAAAATTCCTATAAATGTGAGGAATGTGGGAACGTGTTTAACAAGAATTGCCTCCTGGTTCAACATGAGCAGATTCACATTCGGGTGAAACCCTATGATTGCACAGAATGTGGCAAAGCCTTTAGCAAGAGCAAACACCTCCTTCAGCACCACATCATCCATACAGGGGAGAAGCCCTACAGGTGCATGGAGTGTGGGAAAAACTTCAACCGCAGATCACACCTTACACGGCACCAACAGATTCACACTGGAGAGAAGCCTTATGAATGCAGTGAGTGTGCAAAGGCCTTCAACCGCAGATCACACCTTACACGGCACCAGCGGATTCACAGTGGAGAGAAGCCTTATAAATGCAATGAATGTGGAAAGGCCTTTACCTACCGCTCCAATTTTGTCTTGCATAGCAGGAGCCACACTGGGAAAAAACCCTTTGAGTGCAACGAATGTGGGAAAGCCTTTTGTGAGAGCACAGACCTCATTCAACACTACATCATCCATACCGGGGAGAAGCCCTATAAGTGCATGGAGTGTGGGAAGGCCTTCAACTGCAGGTCACACCTCAAGCAGCACCAGCGTATTCACACAGGAGAGAAGCCTTATGTGTGCAGTGAATGTGAAAAGGCCTTCACCCACTACTCTACTTATATCCTGCATAAAAGGGCCCACACTGGAGAAAAACCTTTTGAGTGCAAAGAATGTGGAAAATCCTTTAGCATTGGGAAAGATCTCATTCGGCACTTCAGCATCCACACCGGAGAGAAGCCCTATGAGTGCCTAGAGTGTGGAAAGGCCTTCACCCGCATGTCAGGCCTCAGGAGGCACCAGCGGGTTCATACTGGAGAGAAGCCCTATGAATGCATCGAGTGTGGGAAAGCCTTTTGCCGGAGCACAAACCTTATTCGACACTTTAGCATCCACACCGGAGAGAAACCGTATGAGTGTGTAGACTGTGGGAAGGCCTTCAACCGCAGGTCACCCCTCACAAGGCACCAGCGAATTCACGCTGGAGAAAAGCCCTATCAGCGCATCAAGGGTAGGAAAGTTTCTTGCCAGAGTGAAAACCTCATTCAGCATTCCGTCATTAAAACTGAGAGTAGCCCCATGAGCACAGTGGATGTGGAACAGCCTTCAGAAGCAGCACATCCCTCACTCAGCATCGAAGGATGCGTACTGGAAGAAACCCTACAAGTGTAACAAGTGTGGGAAGACCTTCTATAAGTGTTTAAACTTCAGTCAACATCCAAGAACTTCTATTAGGGAAAGATTTTTTTCATATAACTACTGAAGAAAATCTGTGGTCAGAGGAAGTGTCTTACTCAGCATCTGGCCATTCATACTGAAGAGAAACTCCTAAATGCTATTTCTATGGAAAAACTTGTGATAGATCCTCATTTGCCATCTAAAGAATCATGTTAGAAATTGACCCAGTCTATCCTTATTCTGTGTCTGGGAATTCACCCATGAGAGAGACCTACTGGTTGCTGTGCACATAGGAAAACGTTCAGCCACATCTTAGTTTATGGTGAAATTTTTTTTCAGGTATATTTGAAGAAAGGAGGAGGAGACATAGAAATGAGAAAGAAATGGGAGCACAGCTTCTTTCAGACTTCCCTGACAAACCCATGGCTGTTTGTCATTCCTTGTTTTATTTGAGGAGAGGTAAATGTTTCAGAAACAGAAGGGCTTTGCCCTCATTGTTTTTCCCTGTGTACACACATTCACTGCTATCCAGTGTCAGTACAGTTAGATAAATGAGGTTATTTTAAAAAACATTCTGTGAAAGCCTGCTTTGTTCCACAACATTGTCTCTACCCTTGAGAAGCAGGAGCATAAGTTTATATGAGAAATACAGAGGCTTGAGTTATGAAATAATTTTATCTTTAAGGAGATAGGATGTACATATGAATGGACATATTTTACTGCACACTCGAGACTCTTTGATTTTTCCAAAACAAAATTGCTTCTCCATGTGTTTTTAACCACTCAATATACATTTTCTTCATCTTGATTTACTTGTTTATTTTTCCTTATTCTTCCTTAGGATTGGGATGATAGTGTAACTGTTTGTACATAGTTATAACCCAGCGGAGCCCTAATTCTTCCCTGTGATTGTGATTTCTCAAATCTTTACTCCTTTTTGGAAGATGACTCTTCCAATTCTACCAGAACAATTTTCTAGAGGTCACATTATAGCCAAAACAAAATATAACATATAGCTAAATTAAGTTAAAGGATTATGATAAACTCAGAAAAACAAAAGTGAAGGAATCTCATTTTTCATTTTATAAAAGATTGTGTGGTGACTATAAAGTGACTAGAATTTTAACAGGTGAACACACGTGTATATGCAAGTAGGTGTGAGGTTCACAATTACCATCATGGACTCAACCCCATTGTGATAACTAATATCTTTAGTCGGGATAATTTGGAATTCCTCATTTGGTATTTTTTTTTTTTTTTGCTTTTGATTATTTTTATTTGACACATAATTGTACACATTTATGGGGTATCATGTAATATTTTGATACATGCATATAACGAGTAATGATTAAATCAGGGTAATTAGCATGTTGGTGACCTCAAATATCATTTCTTTTTGTTGGAAACATTCAAAATCTGTTGTAGTTCTTTGAAAATATGTAATGTTATTACTAATTATACTCAACCTACAATGCCAGAGAACACTAGAACTTTTTCCTACTATCTAGCTATATTTTTTTTCTATTCTACCTACTGCAGTTAGTTGTAATTTTGTATACATTAACAAACCTCTCCTTATCCCTTCTCTCTGCTATCCTTCTCAGATTGTATAAACCACTGTTTTACTCTCTACTTCATTAGATGAGCTTTTTTAGCTTCCAAATATGAGTGGGAACATGTGGTATTTATTTTTTGATGCCTGGCTTATTTCATTTAACATAATGTCCTCCAAGCTTATCCATGTTGCTGTGAATGATAAGATGTTATTCTTTTTCATGGCTGTGTAGGATTCAATTGTCTATATATACTACTTTTTTTACCCATTCATCTGTTGATGGACGCTTAGGTTGATACCATATCTAGGCTATTGTGAATAGTGCTATAATAAATGGGATTGCAGATATCTCTTTGATACACTGATTTCGTTTCCTTCGGCTATATACCCAGCAGTGGGATTGCTGGGTCATATGGTATTTCTATTTTTAGTTGTTTGTTGTTTGTTTTGTTTTTTCAGATGGAGTCTCATTGTGCTGCCCAGGCTAGTCTCAAACTCCTAGGCTCAAGTGATCCTCCCACCTCAGCCTCCTGAGTAGCTAAGACTATAAGCAAATGCTGTGCCCAGCTCAGTTTTTAGGTTTTTGAGAAACATCCATACTGTTTTCCATAATGGCTCTACTGATTTACACTCCTACCAACAGTATATAAGAGTTCTTTCTCCACATCCTCACCTGTTTATTTTTTGTCTTTTTGATAATAGCCATTGTAACTAGGATGATATGATATTTCATTGTCCTTTTGATTTACATTTCCTTGATGATTAGTGATGTTGAGCATTTTTTCACATCTATTGGCCGTTTGTATGTCTCATTTTTTGTTTTTGTTTTTTTCTTTGTCACCTGGGCTGGAGTGCACTGGCATGATCATACCTCACTGCAGCCTCCACTATCTGGGCTTAAGCGATCTTCCTGCTTCAGTCTCCTGAGTAGCTAGGACTTACAAGTGTGTGCCACTGTACCTGGCTAATTTTTTTTTTTTTTTATAGATAGGGTCTCACTATGTTGCCCAAGCTGGTGTCTAACTCCTGAGCTCAAGTGATCTACCTGTCTTGGCCTCCCAAAGTGCTGGGATTACAGGCGTGAGCCACTACTTCTGGCCTGTATGTCTCGTTTTAAGAGATGTCTCTTTAGCCCATTTTAAAATCAGATTAGTGGGGGTTTTTTGGTGTTTTGAGTTGTGTATTCTGGAGATTAATCCCTTGTCAGGTGAATAGTTTGCAAATATTTTCTCCCATCGTGCTGGCTTTCTCTTCACTCTGTTGTTTCTTTTGCTATGCAGAGGCTTTTTAGTTTGATATAATCTTATTTGTTTATTTTTGCTTTTATTGCCTGTGCTTTTAAGGTCTTAGGCATAAAATCTTTGCCCAGACCTATGTCCCAAAGCATTTCCCTTATGTTTTCTTAGATATGTCTTTAATCCACTTTGAGATTATTTTTGTATATGGTGATAGGGTCCTAGTTTCATTCTGCGTATAGATATCCATTTTCTTAGCACCATTTATTGAAGAGACTGTCTTTTCCTCAATGAGTGGTCTTTGTGCCATTGTCAGCACTCATTTGGCTGTAAATAATACAGATTTATTGGTTCTATGTTTTGTTCCATTAGTCTATGTGTCTCCTTTTATGCCAGTATCATGCTGTTTTGGTTACTATAGCTTCATAGTATATTTTGAGGTCAGGTAGTGTGATACCTCCCATTTTGTTCTTTTTGCTCTGGATTGCTTTGGCTATTCAAAGTCTTTTGTGATACCATATGAATTTTAGGATTACTTTTTCTGTGAAGAATTTCATTGTTATTTTAATAGGGATTGCATTGAATCTGTAGATCACTTCGGAAGTATGCTAATTTTTATAATCTAATTTATGAACATAGGGTGTCTTTTCATTTTTTTGTGTCCTCTTCAATTTCTTTCATCAATGGTTTGTAATTTTCATCGTAGAGGTCTATCACTTGGTTAAGTTTATCCTTAGGTATTTTATTTATGTTGTAACTATTGTAAATGGGATTGCTTTCTTGATTTCTTTTTTAGCTACTTTATTGTTGGTGTATAGAAATGGTACTGATTTTTGTATATTGATTTTATATCCTTCATCTTCACTGAATTTGTTTATCAATTCTAAGAGGTTTTTGGTGCAGATTTTAGGGCTTTACATTTATATGATCATGTCTACATACAGGGAAAATTTTGACAACCTCCTTTTAAATTTGGGTGCCCTTTATGTCTTTCTCTTACCTGAGTCCTCTGGCTATGACGTCCAATACTGTGTTTAATAAAAGGGGTGGAAATGGGCGTCTTTGTCTTGTTCCAGATGTTAGAAAGCATTCAGCTCTTTCTTGTTTAGTATGATGTTAGCTGTGGCCTTGTTATTTACGGACTTTATTATCTTGAGGCACATTCCTTCTATTCATAATTTGTTGAGTGTTTTTATCATAAAAAGATATTGAATGTTATCGAATGTTTTTTATGCATCTATGGAGTTGATCATATGGCTTTTATCTTTCATTCTGTTGATGTGATATATCATGTTTATTGTTTTGTATATGCTGAACCATCCTCATATCCCTGGGATGAATTCCACTTGGTTATGATGAGCAGTCTTTTTGATGTGTTGTTGGATTCAGCTTGTCAGTATTGTTTTGAGGAGTTTTGTATCTGTGTTCATCAGGAATATTGGCCTATAGTTTTTATGTTGTGTTCTTGTTTGGTTTTGGTGGCAGGGAAATGTGGGCTTGTAGGATGAGTTTGGAAGAATTCCCTGCTCTTCTGTATTCTTGAAGAGTTTGAGAAGAATTAGTATTTGGTTCTTAAATGTTTGGTAGAATTCAGCAGTGAAACCATCAGGTTATGGACTTTTCACTAATGGGAGACTTTGTATTACTGAGTCAGTCTTGTTACTTATAATTGGCCTGTTCAATTTTCTATTTATTTTTATTTCTTTCAGGTTTTCTATCTTGTTCAAACCTAGTAGATCGTATGTGCCCATGAATTTATTCATTTCCTCTAAATTTTCCATTTTTTAGTGTGGTGTTTTTCATAATAGCATCTACTAACTGTATATTTCCGGTGTCAGTTGTAATGTCTCATTTTTCATTTCTGATTTTGTTTATTTGGATCTTTTTTATTGTTTTAGGGTAACTAATGGCTTGTTGACTTCATCTTTTAAAAAAAAACCCAGCTTTTTGTTTCATTGATCTTTTTGGCTCTTTTGGTCTCAGTTCTATTTATTTCTGCTCTGATATTTATTATTTGTTTTCTTCTAATTTGAGGTTTGATTTGTTATTTTCTAGTTCCTTGAGAAGCATTGTTAGGTTGTTTATGTGTGCTCTTTATACTTTTTTATGTAGACATTATTGCTATAAACGTCCCTCTTAAAACTGCTTTTGCTGCATTTGGTAGGTTTTGATACGTTCTGTTTCTATTTTCATTTGTTTAAAGAAGTTTTTGGCCTTCCTTCTTAATTTCTTCATTGATCTATTGGGCATTCAAAAGCAATGTTTAATTTACATATTTGTACAATTTCAGAAGTTTCTCTTGTTAATGATTTCTATTTTTATTCCAGTGTCATCACAAAAGGTACTTTCTTCGATTTTATTTCTTTTAAATTTGTGGAGATTCGTTTTGTGGCTTAACATGTGTCCTATCCTGGAGAATGTTCCATGTGCTTATGAAAAGAATGTGATTCTGCAGCGATTAGATGAAAAGATCTGTAAATGTCTGTTAGGCCCCTTTGATCTACAGTGTCATTTAAATTCAAGTTTCTCTGTTGATTTTCTGTCTATATGATCTGTCCAGTGCTGGAAGGAGAGTGTTGAAGTCCTCAACTATTATTGATTGGAGACTATCTCTCCAATTAGATCTAATAATATTTGCCTTTTATATCTGGGTGCTCTGGTGTTGAGTGCATATATATATTTATAATTGTTATATCCTCTTGCTGATTTCATTGCTTACTATTTTAACTTAAAATCTTTTTTATCTGATGTAAATATAGCTACTCCTGCTTTTGGTTTCTGTTTGTGTGGAATATCTTCTTCCATCCCTTCACTTTTAATCTATGTGTGTCTTTACAGGTGAAGTGGGTTTATTGTGTGCAGCATAGAGTTGGATCATTTTTACAATCCATTTGAATAGTTTATATCTTTTAAGTAGAGGATTTAATCTGTTTACCAATGTTACTATTGATAGGTAAGGACTTACTCCTGTCATTTTGTTGATGGTGTTCTGGATGTTTTGTATATCCTTTGTTCCTTTTTTCCTCTCATTGTTTATCATTGTGTTTTGGTAGTTTTCTATAGTGATAAGATTTGATTCTTTTCTTATGTGCCTGCTTTGCTAGTGAGTTTTATAATTTTTTATGGTTTCATAATGGTGATTATCTTTTCATTTCCAGATATAAGACTGCCTTGAGCATTTCTTGTAAGGCTGGTCTAGTGGTGACTAATTCCCTTCGTTTGTGCTTATCTGGGAAAGACTATTTTTTCGTCATTTTAAAAGGACAGAATACCTAGCTTTGCTGGGTACAGTATTCTTGACTGCCAGTTTTTTTGTTTGTTTTATTTTTGTTGTTCTTTTAGCTCTTTTGGATATATTAATATCATCTCATTTTGTCTGGCCTGTAAGGTTTCTGCTGAGAAATTTGCTATTCGTATAATGGGACCCTTATTTGTGACTGGATGCTTTTTTCTTGCTGTTTTTAGTATACTCTTTTTGTCTTTGACTTTGGTCAGTTTGACTGTAATGTGTCTTGGAGAGGATCTTTTTGTATTGAATCTATTTGGGGACTTTTGAGCTTCCTGTATCTAGATCTTCATATCTGTCCCAAGACTTGGGAAGTTTTCAGCTATTATTTCAAAAATAGTGTTTCTATGCCTTTTCCCATCTCTTCACCTTCTGGAACTCTGATAATACAAAAAAATTTTCCTTTAATGGTATCTCATAAGTCTTATAAGCTTACTTCACCTTTGTCATTCTTATTTCTTTTTAAATTTTCTGAATGTGTAATTCCAAACAACCTCCTTAAGTTTAGAGATTCATTCTTCTGCTTGAGCAAGTCTGCATTGAAGTTCTCTATTGTATTTTGTATTTTTTATTTCATTCATTTAATTCTTCAGCTGCAGAATTTATTTGAGTTTTTGTTGTTTTGTTTTTTTTTTTTTTTAGACAGGGTCTCACTCTGTCACCCCGGGTAGAGTGCAGGGGCATCGTCATAGCTCACTGCAACCTCAAACTCCTGGGCTCAAGCTATCCTCCTGCCTCAGCTTCCGGAGTAGCTGGGACTACAGGTGTACGCCACCACAACTGGCTAATTTTTCTATTTTTTGTAGAGACGGAGTCTTGCTCTTGCTCAGGCTGGTCTTGAACTTCTAACTGCAAGCGACCCTCCTGCCTTGGCGTGCTAGGATTACAGGTGTGAACACCATGCTTCTATTTGGTAATTTTTATGATATCTATCTCTTTGTCAAATTTTTCATTCATATTTTGAATGATTTTCCTAGTTTTGTTGACCTAGCTTTCTGTATTTTCTTGTATCTTACTGAGTTTCCTTAAGATCATTATTTTGAATTCATTTTCTGGCAATTTGTAGATTTCCTTTTCATTGTGGTCTATAAATAGAGAGTTATTGTTGCTTTGGTGGTGTCGTATTTCCTTGCTTTTTCATGTCTTGTGTTCCTGCATTTATGTCTGTACATCTTGTAGAACAATAGCCTCTTCCAACCTTTCTAGTTGGAAAGTTGCTTTCATAGAGAAAGACTTTCACTAGCAGTTCGGTTTTAGTGTGCCAGTTGAGAAGGGTGTGGTGACTGTTTCTGAATTGGTGCAGTGCTATGATCTATGTTTAGCTTCTTCAACTGCATTCAATGTTGGCAATAACTGTGGGTTCCTCAATGGCCTAGGTTGTAAACGTTTGCAGCAATGGTGACATAGGTTGTTAAGGTTTTTGGTGGTAAGGGCTTTTTGGTGTCCTTTTATTGTCATTTTCCTCACAATGGGGATACTTACCAAGAGGGTACTTCTTGATGTCAGATTTGACGTGGCCTACAAGTGGCTGCCGTGGCTCTGGGTTCCACGTGCAGGTGCTCAGGGAAGATGTGGGGTCAGGGTCCTAGGCTCAGTACCTCATGCACCTGTGTGGCATCTGGGTCTTGGGATATAGGTTTCCTCTCTGTGGCAGAGTTAGATGTAGGTTGCCCACAGAGCCAGCATCTGTGACTGGGATGCAACCCCTAGCAGCTTGGGCCCAAGTGGCTGTGTTGTAAGTTTGATTCTACCCCTGGGGAGCAGGACACAGCACTGGCCCATGTCTGGGGAAGAAGGCTGCTTTGGAGTTCTGGTCCCAGGGGGTAGGGTATGGCTGCAATTTAGGAATCTAAGCAGTAGGACTTATTGGAAACTTGGGTCCCAGGGGATAAGGCACTGCATAGTGGTGACTCTAGACCTTGGGATGTTGGGACTCTGCTGTATCCCAGATGCTATGAGGCCAGGTGCATCAGCAGAAAGTACCCCAGAATGGTGGAACACAGGTGTTTGGGCTTTGGGGGGTTGGGAGCAGCATTGTGATAACTCCCTAGGGAGAGGATTGTCTCAGCAGCTCAGACTCTAGGGATGTAGTTCAGCTCCAGGGAAGAGGGTGCTAGAGTTGTTTGGCTGTCTCAGCTCAGCGCCTGTGCTGTTTTCCTGGGATGAGGGGTACTATGTCAGCTCAGCTCTGGAATGCGCAGCTGCTCAGCTCTGCCAAGGCACTGCTTCCCCACAGGCAATGTGCCTCTTCAGCTCAGGCCTGATGTGCATGACTCTTCTGGTTGGCCCAGGCACCATCTCCCTGGGATGCAGGGTGCTGCTTCAGATAGGAATTGGGGTGCATGACCGCTTGGATTGCCAAGACAGTGTTACCTGGGAAGCAGGGTACTGTATCGTCTTAGGCACAGGGGAAACATGACGGCTCTGGGTGGCGAAGGATATGACTTCTGCTCAGGTACAGAGGGGTTTGACTGCTCTATGTGGTCAATGCACCGTTTCCCTGGGATGCCTAGCATTGCTTCAGCTCTGGCTTGTGGGGGCAGGATGCAACACCAAATGCGAGAGGCTTTTGGAGCAGCTCTGCCAAGGCACTGATTCCTCAGGAGTCAGTGCGTGCAGCTTCAGCTCAGGCCACTGGGGGCAGGGCACAGCAGTGACCGAGGTAGCTGGAGGAGTTCTGTCAACGCGGCATTTCCCCAGGAGGCAGTGCACAGCATTGACTCAGAACCCCCTAGAGCAGGGCATAGCCATGACTGAACGAGGTAAATGGTGGAGTTCTGCCAAAGCACTGTTTCCCCAGGAGGGAGTCGACAGCTTCAGTTCCAGTGTGAGGTGGTGGGGCACAATGTAGGATAGTTCTTGAGGGGTAGGTGGTGTGGCTCTACCAGAGCATGGCCCCACAGGAAAAGGTGGAACAGCTGCTTGCAATTCGGCTTGGGTAATTAGGCCGCCAGGTGAGGGTGGTTCAGTGATGACGTAGCCTCAGGGATGAAGGAATGCCAGGGGCACTTGCCCCTGGAGCAAGACACACCCCAGCAGTAGTTTCAGCTCCAAGATAGCATAGCACAGTAGCTTTGAGGGCTGCAGGGGGCAGAACATAGTGTCAGCGCCTTTTCTAGGGGGCAGCAGTGTGGGCTTCAGGCAGCTCCCTCAGCTGGGCTTAGTGCCAGTGAGAAGTACAGAGGACCCCAGTGGTGAGGACTTAGGTGTCCAAGGTTTTGATGGGGGCTGCTGGGATCCTGATGTTTACCTTTTCCCAATAGGGAGAAATTCCTCCTGGTTTCCATCTGATCATGCCTGGGGGATAGGGTTGTGGGGGCCAGGTATTTTCTCCCGTTCTCTCTGTGGCTATCCTCAGTTTGTTTGCTCACCAGAGTTTCTGTTACTCCTTTGATGTACACCAGTGTTATCCTGTAGTTATTTTCATTAAAATGTAATTGTTTATTTGTTGTTTTGGCTGGCTTTTTGTGTGTAGGGGCACATCTAGGGGCTACTAATTGGCTTTCTTGCTGACTTCTTGCTACAAATATTTTGTTGGAAACATTTTAACTTGTCATCTGTAAATAACTAGGAGTACATTTGCTGTGTCATATGGTGTGTGTATGTTTACCTGATGTACTCACATAGGAAATTCCCAAATTGTTTTCCAAAAGGGCTGTACCATTTTGTTTTCTCACCCACATTGCATGGGAGCTCCAGTTCTCCATCTTTGTCAGCACATGTTGTCACTCTTTATTTTTCCAATTTAACAGGTGTGTAGCTGCTGTCTAATTGTGGTTTTAAGTTGCATTGCAAAAATGACTAGTGATATTGATCATCTTTTCATATGTTCATTGTTCATCAAAATTTTTGTCCAATTTTAAATTGTTTTCTTAACATTGAATTGTAATAATTCATTTTATTTTTTAAATATTCATAATGCTAGTCCTTTGTCAGATATATGTTTTATAAATTATTTTTGGTGTATTTTCTTAGCAGTGTCTTCTGAAGAGTGGATGTTTTTAGTTTTGATGTAATCCAAAACATTTTGTCCTTTATGTGTTCTGTCTATCTAATTAGACTTTGCCTCAATGTTGCAAAGCTTTGACTTATGTTTTATTTTTTATTTTTTTGAACTTAACACAGATGCATGACTTATGTTTTAATATAGGTGTTTTATATTTCTAATTCTTTCATGTAGTCTAAGATGACACATTTTGAGTTCATGTTTTTATTTTTTATTTTTTTAAATTTCTTTTTCTTTTTAAAATTTTATTTTTTCATAAAAGAATACACAGAGATGGAGTTCATGTTTTTATATGGTCTGAGGTAAAGGTTTCATATTAAAATTAAATATACTTATTTTTCATGACCAAACAAGTCAGTTTGGGGTCATACCAATTAGTATTGAGTGCTTTCTGACACCAGAATACACAAAGGTTTAAAACAATTTTATACTAACCAAGAACTTTAAATAATTCAAATGACAGCTATTTCTAAGAGGCTTAAGTAAATTGTGAAATAGTCATTAAATGGAAGAAAACATAGCAATTAAAACTGCTTTCATGAAACAAGATGAATGAATTTCCTATGAAAAAATACTTGAATTTGGGCCTGCAGAGTCCCCAACCTGTTAGTTGTTTGGGGTTTCTATGTGCCTCATAGAGCAAAGTGGAGGGAAGACAAAGTTATCTTGTCCTCTGAAAAGTCCTCCTACTTCGTTGGCTTTGGCATTTGACAGGAATAGAATGGCAAGAATTGAGGTCTATGAGTCTGGGTGTTCAGTTGATGTCGACAGAGAAAATTGTGATTGTAACGAGAAAATCCATAGTGGGTGAAGTTACCTCTAGAACTCATCACTATCAACTCAGTCTAGGTTTCATGGCAGTCATGGAAGTGGATTCATTAAAAAAATAATAATAAATGCAGCCTCCCCACTAAAAAACAAACAAAAAACTTGAGTAGCAGGGACATGTTGGACACCACGTAGTAAATACTGTAGAAGTCTATTGATAAGTTAATAACCAGACAGATCACACACATGGTGATAAATGACATTTGTGAGTATTAACTGAGGGAAGGCAAAAGCTATTGGGGATGTTCTCTCTTTGCACTGCTAGGATTTACACAAGAAACATGCAGGTAGACATCAAGCTGTAACTTAAAATTTGTCCACTTCATCTCATTGACTTACATATATATGAAAAAGGACAAAAAATGTAAATGTCATAAATTAATGCACTGAATTCCCCACACACACCCCCTTATTTAAAAATGGAACAAAATGTCAGCATGCCTGATATGAGCCTGCCAGATTGCAAATTCCATCCTACTCTTCAGAGAACACCGTAGCCAGAATTTTACTTTATTCATTTTCTTTCCTTCATAGTTTGACACTTCAGATGGGTATTAATAATTGTACCTATTATATTTTTGTCTGATTTTAGATTTTATATGAATGCAATAATGCTGTAGAGATGCTTTTCTGTATTTCCTGGATATATTCTGATATTTTAAAAGATTTTTGAAAGGAATGTATATGCCTTTCTAATTATCATCCTTTATAACATATACATTAAATAAGATTGCTTTAGAATTCATTAACTGCATCTCATGAGAATATGTAGAGATGACTTTATTTTTGGTACATTATAAAGCAAACATTGAAGTGGAATCTCTTATGACAATTTAAAGACAGCCAAATTATACTTTGAATAATAGACCTTGAGCACTTTAAGCACCGCTGCAATGTAATGATGGGAATACCGAGGTACAGAGAAGTCAGGTGACTAGTCTAAGCCCATACCCTAAGATAAAGGAAAACCCCATCTATTTCTCCTAATTGGTCAGAATACTGCTCATGATACTGCTTATAAAAAGTCTACCAGGGCCAGGCAGAGTGGCTCACTCCTATAATCCTAGCACTTTGGGAGGCCAAGGCGGGAGGACTGCTTGAAGCCAGGAATTTGAGACCAGCCTGAGCAAGAGCAAGACCCCATCTCTACCAAAAATAGAAAAAATTAGCTATGCATGGTAGCATGTGCCTGTAGTCCCAGCTACTCAGGAGGCTTATGCAGGAGGATTCCTGGAGCCCAGGAGTTTGAGGTTGGTTGCAGTGAGCTATGATGATGCCACTGCACTCCAGCCTGGGTGAGAGCAAGAATCAATCAAAAACAACCCATTAAATTGGCATTGGGGATGTCATTTTGGGAAGAAAATAGTCTCCAATTTTTATTAACTTTGTTTCCCTTATGCGTGGGTTATTTAGGATTTTGTGACTTGATTTCCAACCAGATTTTAAAAACATTTCAGGTGTCTTCTGTCACTGATCTCTACCCTGATTGTATTCTGTTTTACTCTATGCAAATTAAAGAGGTTTTATTATGATCCTATATCTTGTCAGTTTTGTTCATGTTCAGTTTGTGTTAAAAGCATACATCCTGCAATTGGTATCTGCTGTTGTATCTACCAGGTCATATTTGTCCATCATAGTGTGTAACTCCAACAGAACCTTACCAATATTATGCCTGCCTTTTAAAAATCTAGTGAGATAGCTAATATTAAAATAGCCTGGCTTATTTATATAATTAACTCTTTATTCTTATTATACCAAAATTGTTTTAGGTAATTTGAATTGATGTCAAAAAAATATATACAAAGTGTATAGTATGGTTTCCTGCTGTTTTCTCCCTTATTTCTATTTGTCAGATACAAATACACATCTTTGTGTGCTTGTGTTTAGTAATTACAAAATATATATTTTCCAGACTTCTGTTTTATATATTTCTATGACATGTCTTATAGTTTTATTTAATGACACTGTATCTTAGATGTGTAATTTATAAACTGTTACTGGATATATTTTTTTGTTGAGGTGGGTTCTTGCTATGTTGCCCAAGTTGATCTCCAACTCCTGCGCTTAAGCAATCCTGCCTCAGCCTCCCGAGTACCTGGGACTACAGGCAAGCACCACTGCACCAGACCTGGATGTTTTTAACCCATCAAAAATTATTGCTACTAGGCTGGGCGTGGTGCTCACACTGATAATCCTAGCACTTTGGGAGGCCAAGGTGGGAGATCGCTTGAGGTCAGGAGTTTGAGGATGCATTGAGCTGCAACTGCCCTAATGCCCAGACAACAAAGCATTTATGCTGTGACAAGGAGCCAATGCCATGCTGAGAAGCCATTGTCAGAGGAGTGATTTTGACAGCATGCCTCTTTTCCTTACTTTGTACCCCATCCTTATACCCTCTCCACTATTAGGTCTGCTTCATTCTGTGACTTTTAGAGGCTTCCACATGCACAGCATGTCCTTCCTTTTCCTCGTTCCATCTCCTGTGTTCTGCCATTAGTCCCATGGACTAATTCCTGATTGTGTAAGGCACACTTTTGTTATGGAATACCACTTGCCACCATTCAAACATGCTCTTCAGCATTTTTCTCCTTTTAGGTTGTCTGTGGAGTGGAGGATGAGGATGCACCTTCTGAGCAGGGTGTTTCTTAAAAAGAGTCACAAAAGAAAGTTCCAAGAGCAAGTCATCCTACCCCAATGTCCCGCCCCTGTGACATGTGTGGCCCAGTCCTGAAACACATGTTTGCATCTGGCTGAGCAATAGGAACACCCTATGGGCAGAAACCATACAAGTATGAGTCATGTAGGAGAGACTTCTGGTTCATTGTAATTTGGCCATATCTAGAGATAGCAATTTTCCTCTAAGAGGGAAAAAGCCAAGTGTTGGTGAAGGTCTGCAGATTCTACATGTCAGTTTCAGAGAAGGTCTTCACTTGCAGGGAAGGTGGGAAATACTTGTTGGTCGGCTCTGGACTTGTGCAGTATTAGGTCCCTCACAATGGGCAAGTAGGCAAAAAGGAGCAGTGAGAGTGGGGAGGCTTTTCATACTGGACAAAGGGATTGCAAGTACACTGAATGTGGGGAAGCCTTCAGTGGCAAAGACATA
Organism: Lepilemur ruficaudatus; assembly: GCA_963574885.1. Lineage (NCBI taxonomy): Eukaryota > Metazoa > Chordata > Mammalia > Primates > Lepilemuridae > Lepilemur > Lepilemur ruficaudatus. The sequence continues at coordinate 15,481 of CAUYRT010102113.1, forward strand.
CTTTTTCAGCACCAGAAAATCTATGCTAGAATGCTGTGGCTCCACTTGGGGAGGAGAAGTGAACACAGAAGACAGACAACAAACGACAGACAGACAGACACGATACAAGACTGCAGCAATCTCTGCTGGCAGCGGCTTTATTTTTAACACTGTTGTTTTGGCATCTGTCCCAGTCTACCCCAACTTTTCCCACCGCTATTTTCTGTTCCCAGAATGTTTTCGTCTCAACATGGACTGGTTCTCACCGCTCTGCCTCAGGGAGTTAACGAGTACGTCTCCTCCTTTGCCCTTTGCCGTTTGCGGGTCAAGGCACCTTGGCTTGTTTGCAAGTCACAAGGTGTCTTGAGGCCGATCAACAAGAAACAATCTGTGTGAGAACAGGTGAACTGTTCTGACTTTGCTTTGTTCAAACATGGCTGAGAGATGACCCGGTGTCCACTACAAGAATAAAGCCTTATGAGTGTGGTAAATGTTGGAAAACCTTTAAAAATAGCTCCTACCTCACAGTACACAAGAGAATTCACAGCAAAGCTGCATCTTACGAGTGCAATGATTGTGGAAAATTGTTTCTACCTCCAAACTCAGTATACTGGAGCATTCACACAGGATCAAGTCCTCATGAGTGTGTGAATGTGAGAAAGCCTCCATCAGAAGATCTCATCTTGTTCAGCACCAGAGAATTCATAATAGAGAAATGATGTAGAAGTGAAGATTATGTGGCAAGTCCTTTTTCCTTAATGACACAACAGTTGAGCATTGGAAAGTCTGAACTAGAAAAAAAAAAAGTCTTCTCAATGTAGTGAATGTCAGCAATTCTTTAGCCGTAGTTTGTAGCAGCAGCTTTTCACTCTGGTGCTTGGTAGTGAAGGAATAATTACTCAAAACACACAGTGTTTAGAGAGAAGGGGCGAGACCAAAGTCTGAAGAAGAAAATGGCCTCCCCAGCTAAGTTCCTTCCGGATTTATTACCAAGGATACGTGCAAAAGGTCAGGGCCATTTGCTAATTTCTTTAACAACATCCATACAGGTCAAACAAGCAGCTCCGGGCAGGAGTTTTCGCCTGTCCCTTCATTTACCTTGCTCACGTTCTTTCCATCCATCCATCCATCCATCCATCCATCCATCCATCCATCCATCTTTTCTTCTAGGCCCAGCCCCCACAACAGTTCCTACCTTATAGCATGTAAGAGAATTCACAGTGAAACAAGGCCTTATGTGTTTAGGAAATTGAACTCCTGGGCTCAAGCAATCCTCCTGTCCAGCCTCCTGAGTAGGTAGGACTACAGGTGTACACCACCATGCCCAGCTAATTTTTTAAAAAATTTTTTTGTAGGAGACAAGGTCTTGTTATGTTGACCAGGCTAGTCTCCTCCTGGCCTCAAGCTATCCTCCCACCTCAGCACCTCGGAGTGCTGGAAATATAGGTGTGATGTACTACACTCAGCCTCTTATAAAGATTTAGAAATTTTTCACTTCAACAAAAATGTGAGGCAGGGCTAACCCAAGATATGAGAAGAGAAAGACTGTTCTCATGTTCCAGTAGTCAGTTGTGCCAGATATCTCTACCAAAATAAATGACATTGCTGCATCTTTAATCCCCTGGGGGGGGGGGGAGAATCACAGTGACGATTAAGCCTTTTAGGTTCCAAAGTCAATTCCATATGTAGGAGTACTTCTCTAGTTCACAGAATATTATTTCAGATATGGGAGGCTGCCAGATTTGAGAAGACCTAGAGCTTGAAAGAGAACTGTTTGGATCCACACTGTGGTGCAAGAAACTCTATCACTCATTCAGTAGGATTGGGTAGACACTATGAAGTTGGAGGTGTCACTGGTGGTAAAAGTGATAGTGTGGAGTTTTTGGCAAGCTCTAGCATGTAAATTACAGCACAGGCCCTGAGTTTTAAAAGCAAGGCCGTGCTGTTTGCCCCAGAACACTGTACACTATTTAGAAACAGTTCCTGGTGTTTTTTTTGCCCTGACAGATATGGAATGCTTGACTTTGAGGCAAAAAGATGCTTTTAACCCCCTCCATTATGAGCTAGGTTTTGTTGGACTTAACAAATCATAAAGTTGGATAGGCTCAGCAGCAGTCCATCATGTGATGACATTTGGTGAAATGGTACAACCAGGATGGAGTATGAGCAGGACCAGAGGATACAAGTAATCTGAATGCAAAGATTTCCCAAGACCAATATGTCATCTACCACAGTTGTGGCAATGACCTCCTCCAGATTTTTCTGAGTGGAAAAAACCCGAGTTTGTTTTATGGATGGGAACTGCATTATATCCACAAGTTGCCCAAAAAGAGAATTTTCCCAGTAGTTGAGCTGTGAGCAGTGCACCTGGTCAGCCACTTTCTGTGGAAGGAGAAGTGGCCTGAAGTGAGAATACAGTCAGGTCAGTGGCCAATGGCCTGATCCTGGAAGGAGAGGATTATATGATGGGGAAACAAGGAAGTCTGAGGGAGAGGTGTATGGATGGACACATATGTAGATTTTCATAGCACATGTTTATTCCCATCAGGAGGATTCACTATGGAAGAGTCAATGAACATAGACAAAATGACTTAGATAATGTTTGCCAGTCTTTGTTGTCAAACACCGTGGCACAGTGAACACCTGAATGAAGTGGCCATGACAGCAAAGTTAGAAGCCAATATGGGTCCTACAGCATTGGCTCACTTACCAAGAATCATTTAGCTACTGCTGCTTCTATTACAAACATCCAACGTAGCAACAGACATCAACACTTGCCTACTAGCCACCAATATGAGTTCAGCTGGCAACTTGGTAACAGGTTAATTACATTGGCCCCTTACTTTTGAAAAGACTTCATTTTGTCCTCAAAGGGATAACCTACTCCGGGTCTGGTCTTGCATTTCCTACCTTGAGCTGTCTCTTCCCAGGTTTTCTGCTTTCTCCTTAGGCAATACCCCTGGGCCTAGTCTCTGGAGAGAGGAGCAGGGAGGGACAACAGCCCATTTCTGCCATTCCCCTTTGACAGCTGAGTACTAAGTGGAAAAGGGTGTCCAGTAGCTTCAAGTCTTTTCAGCTGCCCTCTTCTGACATAGAACCACTGCCTTTCAGTGGTGCAAGTATGATGACTGCCCCATATTCTCAACAGCATGGTGCTTAAGGAAAAATCTCCATCTTGCAAGTGGTGTGTGGGTACAGGAAGGGAGCCCCTGCTTCAGGGGCTGTACACACCAGGAACTTAGCCCCAGCAACAAGTATCTGAGGGCAGAAGGAGAAATGCTGACATCCTGCCCCTTCTGGGAAAACAGCCCTCCAACTGGAAGCTGGAAGCAAGGGAGCCCTGTGTTGTCTGCACCACTGTGGAGCTTAATTTTCATCTTACTAAAATGGGATGTTTGAAGGAGAGAGATAATATCTATTCAAATACGTGGTTCCTACAGAATGACAGATTTTCTTGAATAAATGTTTCTTCATTTGATATATATCTTTAGGACCATTTCCAGAGACATTAAATGTGGGTTTTTTAAATAGTTTTGTTTGTTTAGTTTTGCGTTTTTTAAAAAAAACAATTTTTACCAGTTTGCTGGAGAGCAGGTCTGCAGAACTCCTTGTGTTGTCATGCCAGAAACCTCTCCTTGCTCTTTTGTTTTAGTCTAACAAACTTTTAATTAATTAATTTTTTAACGATTTTAGGTTTAATGTAAAGTGGCAAAGATAGTATAGAGTTCACATATAACCTCCACCTAGCTTCACCTCATGTTAATACCTTACAAATCTGTGGCATATTTGTCAAAGCTAAGAAATTAAAATTGCTAAACTACTATTAACTAAACTACACACTGGGTTTCACAGTTTTTTTTCCCCCCTACTAATGTCCTCTGTTGCTGGATCCAATTCAGGACACCACATTTAATCATCCTATCTCTTTAGTCGTCTCCCATCTGTAACAGTTGCTCTATTCTTGTTTTGTTTTGTTTTGTTTTTCATTATCCAGACACTTCTGGAGTACTCATCATGCAATGTCCCTTAATGTGCATTTGTCTGATATTTTTTCATGATTGCACTAGAATCATGAGTTTAGGGGAAGAACATCAGAGTGGAAAAGTGTCCTTCTTGTATCATAGTGGTACTTGATGTCAACATCACTTATCACTAATGATGCTAACATTGATCACTTGGTTAGGGTGTTGTCTGGCAGGTGTCTCCTAGCAAGTTACTGTTTTTCCTCTTTCTTTATGTAGTCACTAAGTCTAGCTAACTCGAGGGGAAAGGAATTAAGCTCCACCACTTGAAGTGGGGTTGGGGACTATCAGTATACAGTATTTGCAATTCTTCTTCTTTTTTTTAAACCTTAACCACTAGACCACCACTTCTTTAGGAAGACTGGCTTCTTCTATGGAAGGTCCTATTGATTACTGGTTTTAATTTTTGAAAAATCAAATGAACTACTTCTTATAAGAACAATGTGTGTTTGAAAATTTCCATTTTATACATGTGTTGGCATTAGGAGAGGTGAACCCTTCCATAATGTAGGTAGTGATTGTCTGTGACAGGGCAGGAAGGTCAAATGCCTCCAGGGACTGGGAGATAATGAACATGAGTGAAGCCCAAAAGGTGTACAAAAAGACAGAGTGATGGACACTAGGGAATTGGGAAGCACTCATCCTGTCTGAGGCCTACACAACTAATGGCCTACCCAGGAGCCATTTTCTGTGTCTTCCTTGCTCCTGGAACAACTGCCTCTTTCCCCTTACAGACGTTAAAAAGGCCAGACATCTTGGTGAGGACACTGTCACAGTCTTGCACAAAGTGACTACACAGAACATCTGCTGTAGAGTTTCTGGAAAAAGTTTCCTCCAAGATAAAAAGTCCCCCAGCACAATGCAAATTCCTCTTAGCCTTCCTTCCTGACTTTAGAGATATTTGAACAATGATGTGAAGTCTAGAGCTTTTCCTGCCATCTTGTGACCAGAAAATTAAAGCCAATGCTCTGAAGATAGTGCAGCAGAAAATTAGAAAATGCCTGGATCCTTCATGACATCTTTGTTTTGTTTTGTTTTGTTTTGTTTTTTTTGAGAGTATCATAAAACAGCAAATGACATCTTAAGGCATTGAACAAACTGGAAATTTCAGATTTCTATTTCTGCAGGATAATTAAACAAAAATACTTCGTGTTTAAGTGACTTGTAATGAAGCCCCTCTGACATGCTTTATATGTAGGGATTTCAAAATTTCTAAAATATCTACATAGCTTTCCTTGCCTGCACTGATGCTGGACACTCTGGCCCTCTATGACACAGAATATAAAAATCTTAACTATCATGTCTATTCTACGTTCTAACCCAAAATCATTTAATTTTGCCCTAAGGGTCATCCGCATGTGAAAAGGAGAATTATGTCTCTCTCTAATTTGAGCAAAGTAATATTGCCAATGATCAATTAACAGTGTTCCTCTAATGCTAATTAAGCTACATTTCTCTACAGTTCTTCTCTAAACAGAATCTTCTAGAAATTAACTCCATCTCCATTCCTTGACTCAAGGTCTTGTCATTATGCTTTTCTCCACTCCAAAATTTAATCTCTGGAGTACATGGTCTGCATACCCTATTTCTATTTTCATAACCACACGTAACGACACGTATCCTCACCTCATTGAAAGCTGGACTTTATTCTCACCTTCATAGTCATGGAAAGAAGAGGAAAGAAGTCACTGAAAAGGAGTATTAAGACTTTGCATAATATAATTATCTATGGAATTACTTCTTGGCCTTTTGGCTGAGATCAAGTGTAGTATAATTCCCCATAGCTTGGAATTCCTCACATAACTTTGTTGGCTTCTTGTCTGCAGCCAGTTAATGTTGGGTTGGTCCAGGATTCACCTTTTTTCCTTCATTTATCCATCTATGCTCATTCTTTTCATGGTCTCACCCAATATCGTGACTTGAAGTAACAGTGTAGGCTAACAACTCCCAAATTTACACATCCAGGTGGTAACCTTCTGCCAATGTTCAATCATAGGTTGAGTTACCTATGTGGCATGGACACTTTGTGGTCTTATGGGCACTTCAAACTGACCATGGACGAAACTGGAGTCCTGATCTTCCTTCTAAGCCGCCGCTTACTTGCTGCCTCCTCACCTCACGGGACAGCAAATCCACTCTTCGCATCCTGTAGGCCCACTAAATTTCTCAAAAGTCCCTACGTCCTGTGGAGGGGATGCTGGGCCAAAGGCATCCCAGCCCAAGAAAGGCCGGTCAGTCCAATGGCAGTGTTTCCAGGTGAGATCCTGGGTCCTTTCTTCAGTGATTATTTTTTTTTTGGGGGGAGAGAAAAAACAATTTTTATTTTTAAATTTCATGCTTCAAATTTGTATTATGTGTGTTAAGTACTATATAAACTTTAAGATATCAATATTTGACTTGGGCAGTGCCAAATTAGAAAATAGGACATTAATCAAGTTTTTTAACTGATTCACATACTTTTTTAACTTGCTATTAGGTTAAGCTGTTATATTTAGCATTTACCCTTACAGTTGATAAAACATGTTATCAAAGTATTATTGCAAGAAATTACATCTTCTGCATAAAGTAGACCCCTGGGTTGCACTTACTCTTGACAAACAAAAACCAATGGTACCTTACACTCAACAGTCTTTGTATCATAGGTTGTAAGAATTGGTGAAAGCAAAATGAATCTTTAGGGACTCTTTAATAGTTCATCTTTGGGCTTAAAGAAGGGGGAAAAATAGTCCCATACTGCATTTCACTTCTTAAAAATAAGAAGTGTTTTAGCATCTTAAATCATTTCACTTGTAATATAAAACTTATACTAGGCTTTACTTTGAAATATAGTTTACAACCAAAACAATTATACACACTGGCACTTTAGCACAAGGGCAAACTTTAAACACAAATTATTTTTGGACCTTTAAAATTAGGCCATAGTATAAAAAACAGTCCATGATCTTACATTGAGCAAATTCATACTAAAATAATTCTATTTTTTGTAGGATAAAGGCCAAGAAAACTTCACATATGCTATAAGTTTATTACATGTATTTACATGGCTCTTTCTTCCATAGATTCTTAAAACTTTCACATTATACAACTCCC
>CAUYRT010102116.1:0-13266 GCA_963574885.1 Lepilemur ruficaudatus
ACATCACCGAGAGAAGTTGCAAGGCCTGAATAGGCACTCCACGAAAGTGGATGCTCAAATGCTCCAGAAAACTATAAAAAGAGGCTCAATTTTTCAGTGGACCGGGAAAGACAAAGTAAAACCGCAGCCAGTGCCACGACATGCCCTCCACATGGCCAAAGGGGAGAAGGCGGACAGCGTGGAGGCTCACGAGGAGGCCACACATGCAGACCTCACACGTGCCGCTGGCGGAGCAGCCGTCTGCATGCTTGTCATGCCAGCGTGCCCGCCGCAGCGAGCGAGTGCACGTCTGTGTTCCAGCAGCCCGCCCCACACACACCCCTGGCAGGTATGTTCTCGTGCTCACCGAGAGGCCCGGGTGAGAATGCTCGCAGCAGCGCTGTCCTGAGGGCCCGGGTTGGAAACATGTCCGTCGACAGCAGGGTGGGTACGTACATTGATGTGGATAAATGAACGCACGCAGCAGGTGCTGAACTCCGACAGCAGACGCCACAGCTAAGTCGGGCAGACGCGCGGGGCAGGCAGAGCACGTTCCAGTCGTGGAGGTCCGGACGACATGCTCCCCTTGCAGACAGAAGCCAGCGCGGTTACCTGTGGGGTTGGTGGTGACGCGCCGGGGCAGGGGCACCAGGCCTTCTGGGGACCTGGTGGTGCCCTGACTCTCGGTCTGGGTGCTGCTTACTGCGCTGTGCTCGCTTTGGCGAATCCCATCACGCTGCCCATGGCTGACTCGTGCTCTTTGCTGCGTTTCCGTAACTACAGTTAAAATGGGTTTTATTTGTTTCTCTAAAACTGTAAACTGAAGAATGGAAGAGCACAGACACATTCCACACCCGACCCCTCAGACACTTCCCCCTGCGGCTGGGAGCGAAGTCCCAGCAGGAGAGCTCCATGCAGCCTCCGTGGGCAGCCTCCGTGGTTCAGCCTTTGTGTGCATCCTCCACATGCAGCCTCCATGTGCAGTCTGTTACATGCAGCCTCTGTATGTAGTCTGTATGTGCAGCTGACTTCGAATTGCACCCTGATGTCATGGAGGGTGGGCCTGGGCAGCGCCGCTGTGCGGGGCCATCGTGGGCCACTGTGCAGTCCTGCAGCCACAGACTCGGCAGGAGGGAGCCCGGGTACCTGCAGCATCCAGTACAATAACTGAGAAGTGACGACTTGTAACTGTTACCCTTGCTTTAATACAATTTACTTAATTGTAAGTTTATATGATGTAATTTTAATAACGGTGGTGTTTAACAACTGACTCAAGAATTTCCTGAAAATCTAACAGGTGGCTCCGTGAGCCTGTACAAGCTGACTCCGGCGTATACCGAGCGAGGCCTCTTGGGCGATGGGTGTCCCTTCCCAATCCTGTACAGGCAGATGACGTCAGGGATCAGGGGGCCTCCTTGTCCCCTTCCCAGCTCCCTGCACCTCATGCAGGCTGGAGCACCCCTGTAGCACTGCGAAGCACAGAGCCCCAAGGAGCTGTGGGTCCGTGTGTGCAGCTGGGCAGAGGGATGCAGACCAAGATCGAATCCGTGGGTCACACCGTGAAGGCAGTGCTGTTTCTCACACACCTGAGGCCGAGGCTGCAGTGCCTGGACAGAGCCTCATGCAAGCTAGGAAAAAAGCACTGCTGAGGCTGACACCCGGCACCTCTGAGTGAACCATGACTCCTCGATCCTCTCCTGCCCCTTTCCAGGCACCCTGAGCAGTGTGCAACCTGCACTCTCGTGCGGGGCAGCCCAAACCCAGCCCTTGTGAAATGGCCTTGAAGTACCTTTAAAGGGTCTCCCCCCGCATTTCCCTTCCAGTAGCTCATCCTAGAAAAGTAATCAGAGGTGTGCGCAAAGATTTATGTCATAACAGCATACTTCATAGTGGCAGAAAACACTGGAGACAACATAAATGTTTAAAACGGGGCATGCATCACATGAATTATTGTACATCACTCTCGCCGCAGATGAGCCGGCATTAAAAATGACGCCGTAATGTGCACAAGGACGTCTGATCGGAGACATTCATTACGGTGCTGTTTGTAACGAAAGCCTAAGATAAACGCCCGCTGACGGGGAATCACTTAAACAAACGATGGGGCATCTACACGGCGGCACACTCTGAGGCCATTAAAAATAACGAGGAGCTGTAAAGGCACCGCCTTGGAAGAAATGTGTGATATGAGAAATGCATACAAGTATGCTGCCATTTTTGTGTGAGTGCATGTGTGTATGCGCTTACATGTATGTGTGTATTTGTGTGCGTGTATGTTTGCAGGCATGAGTGTTTATATGCATGTGTATTTGTATGTTTGCATGTGTTCACATGTGTATGTCTATGTGCTTGTATGCACATGTGTGTGCACGTGCACACCTTGCTTGTATGCATGTATGTGTGCGTGTGTGTTTGCGTGTGTGTTTTCACGTGTGTATGTACTTGTTGATGTATAGATTATCTCTGGAAAGACTTAAAATCGGCCGTTGCTGCGTTCAGAGAGGCTGAGGGCGATTCTGTGGTCAAAGTAACAAGGAAGAAACCTTTTCCTTCCTGCTGGATCCTGTTTTGCACTCTGCACTTTTAAACCGTGGCTGTGTCTTATTTGGGGAGCATTAACAGCAAGAAGGGAGAAAAGGTCCGAGGGCGGCACACACAGGCGAGAGGGCGACCAGCTCCGCCGGCCCCGGCCCACCGCGCCAACGCTCAGCCTCGCCAGGGAAGCGGGTTTGGGGCCCAGCGCTCCACCCCGACGCTGCAGCCCCAGCACGCGGCACGCTCTGTGCTTTTAAAGAAACTCTTCGTAGTTTGGAATAGTTTCAGGTTCACCAGGGAGTCGTGACAATCGTTTGAATTCTCACACACCCCAGAACCGGGTCCAGCTTCTCTGTCATTAACGTCATGTGTTACCTGGAACATTTGTCACAGTCCGCGAGCCCTCACCGGTGCACCGTTATTGACCAGACGCCGCGCGCCACCCGCACTCACTGGTTCCCCAGATGTCCTTCTTCTGTCCTGGGATCCCAGCCAGGATCCCACGTGACCTTCACCTGTGTCCCTGGACTCCTCCTGGCCCTGGCAGTTTCCCACACTGTCCTGGCTCTGATGATCTGGGCGGTGTTGCGGAGAGAGGCGCAGGTGTTTTCCACAAGGCCCCACACTGGGGTTCCCGGCACTGCCTCACACCCAGGGTGCCGCGGCCCACACGCCTTGAGCTCTTGCTCCCACGGACGGCACATCCCAGGCACGCGTGTCCACCTGCTTCAGCTCTATTTGGAGGCAGACTTAACACGTTCTGACACGCAGTGGGCTTTCTCTTCCTCTCTTCCAAGACCTTGGCATTGATTTTTCTCATCTCCAGGTCGCAGGACTGGGTTCCGGAGCGGAGACGCGGAAGTCGAGGGGGTGCGGGCTGACCCGTCAGGGCGGGAGAGCAGCACCGGGGGCCCAAGAGGGGACGGAGGTGGTGGGAACGCAGAGCCGCCCCACAGGCCTCCAGCCTGCTCATGCCCAGGGAACCTCCACCACGGTCCCGCCTTGCTCTGGCCGGGCGGATTCCGCCAGGAGGGAGAAAGCACAGCCCGTGATGGCACTTCCAAGTTGTTGGCCCACATAGTAAAGAGATCTACGTATTTTAGCTGGTTTCAGGTATAGCCACATTCTGGTCTCTGAAGACATCACCAGGAAGTTTCTCTCTTTCCCTCTCTCTCTCTCTCTCTCTCAGGCGCTTAGCTCTGCCTTCCTCTGTGCTGACTTTGATCTCAGGCCCCACAGGTGTCCCCTGGCAGCTCCAGGTCCCCTCATCAATGCTGCAGCACCTCCCACCTCATGCACACTCAAGACAGAGCTCACGCCTTCCCCAACAGCTTCTGCAATGGTCCTGATATTGCTCTGATCCGCCCAGCTGAGGTCACATGCCCCACACACCAAATGATGCTGTGACTCCGGATGTTGTGTTTGTCACGTGGACTCGGTCACATGATTCACATGTAGACAAAGGCAAGGGCCCCACCCAGACCCAGGGACTGAATTCAGGGAGGGGCTGACCCCACATGGAAAGCCGAGAGCGTCACGGGGGCAGGAGGAAGGGAACGCTGGGGAGGACAGCCACCAGTGTCACTGCGGCGAGTGTCCTCCAGCAGAGCCGGCGTCCTCCGTGCCCAGGAGCTGCTGTGTCCATCTCCTCCCTGCAAAGCGTTTCTGGGCTTGTCAGATCCTAGCGAGGCCCCGGAAGTGTCTGCTGCACGCGTGAACAACATCCATCATGTTCACGCAGCGGAAAAAAGGCTGAAAGCTCTGGTCTGTTCCACAGCTGAGTGAAAAATGAAGTCTCTTCGTCCCTGAGGACTTAGGCTGTGGAGCAAGGGACCAGGAAGCTGGACTGGATTCTCGATGAAGCTCTGTCTGTTCTGTCACTCGGGACCCAGTCCTGGGCCTGAGACGCGGCAGGCGGTTATTTTTCTTGCAGTGTGTTTGCTGCGATTTATTGCCCCAGGATCAATGCCGAAGCAGTTTTCCTTCTTGTGATTTGGAGCATGCAGGGAGATGGGGACGGAAAGGGGTTTACCAGACCCCGTCCAAGGTGGCCTTGCTCCTGGCGTCACTCACTGTGACCCCCAGGCCTGGAAGGAAGGCCCTGTAGGCCGGGACCTGGGGCAAGGCGGCCCTGCACCCACCCCGTGCTGGGGGGTCGGGGGACGCTGGGAGGACCCGTCTCCAGGGCCGTAGGAGCCGAGAGCACAGGCTGGGCTGGGACGGGCCTGAGCTGGGATTCCACACGCGGCCGTGTGACCAGACGCGGTGCAGCCACCTGTGCGACGGTCGCATGCGAGAGTGAGCGGGGGTCCTGTGGAGACGGCGTGGACACGCCACCGTGCTGGGCAAGGATGGGGCATAGAATTACGGTTGTGGCTGTTACTGTCGCTGATGGCGTGTTTGTTGTTTGACGCCTGTCAGCTTGTGTGTGAGTGTGCGTGTGAGTGCCTGTGAACACATGTGAACACGTGAGGATGCAGCTCACCCGGCCCCTGTGTAACGAGCCCCCGTAAGTTCCCCCGGGACCCCGGGGGTGGCTCTGGCTTCCTGTCTGCCTGGCCACTCGCGGGGCCCCTTCCTGCCCCCAAGTCCTCCTCGAGCGGTACACCTGGGAGAAAGAGGGCCGGGGCCCAGCCCCTCCGCGAGCTGACCCAGGCGCCCGCATGTCCACGTCGCTTGTAGCCAGAAGTGGCTTCATCGTCTGCAGGAGGCAGCCCACGCGGCTCCAGCTCTGTCTCTATGATCTCATTTACCTTCACTCCCGAATGGAGTATCAGTGCGACCTATGACCTCCAGCTCCGCAAGCAGGACACAGACGCTCCGACGGAAGTGGCTGCCGCACAGGCAGCCTGGGAGTGAGGACAGGGCTCTGCAGGCCTGGGACAGACACACGGACAGACAGGTGGATGAACAGACACACAGACAGAAGGACAGATACTGGCTCCGCTCCCCACCAGCCGCGAGGCCCTGCACAGGTCAGTCGGCGGCCCGGAGCCTGCCTTGCTCACCTGTGGGGTGCAGCCGACGTCCCCCATCTGCCGACCGCCTCTCGGAGGAACCCACGTGCCCTGTGGGGCCTGCAGAGGATTCTGGGAGCTTCCCTTCCCCCTTGTCACCTCTGGAAGAGCTTCCAGGAGCCCAGCAGGGAGGACCCTCCCGACCTCTGAGCAGAGATGAGCTCAGCTGCAAACCCTCCAGCTTAGCCCCGGCTCCTGGGGGAGGTTTGAAAACGGAAGCTCTTCTAGGAAGATTGTTTTGTTTAGACTCTTTCTCGGTCTGTGTTTCCACTTTTACAAAACCTGACCTGAACTAAATTTAATCAAGAAATCTTCCCCGGTTTTGGGAGAGCAGAGAGGAGATTTAGGTGAGAAAACTAATTTCACAGGACGGTAGGGAGGAGACCTTTCCTCGCCTTCTACACCTGGTGGGCTAAACTGGCAGAAGGGAGATTCTCAGGGAAAAAGCACACGAGTTCTTTAGGTTTTAACTTTACTTGCACGGGGGCATCTCAGAAATAAGCAAACTCCCGACGGAGCTGAGAGATTTGAGCGCTCGTGCCCCACATTACTAACACTAGGGTGGGGGCACTGTGGGCTGGCGCCTGGGCCCAGGCTGGAGAGGAGACGTGGGAGAAGACGCCTCCCCAGCGGGAACGGGAACCAGGCATGTAGGTGACCATGTGTGTGAGTGCATGAGTGCACGTGTGAGGGGGTGGGCATGTGTGTGTGAGTCTGTGTGCATGTGAGCATGGGTCAGTGTCCGTGTGTGCGTGTGCATGTGTGCATGTGTGTGCACAATCACCCTTCCTCCCAAAGGGTGGAGGTCACACGCTTCATCTCTGCCTGTGACAGAAACGCTCGGTGAGCAGCGGTTCGTGAGAGGTTGCCACTGTGTTTACTCCTCTGTAGTTTATAAAACTGTACAAAGACTCCAAACGAGCCACCGTGCACAAGCTAAGGGAAGACGAAAGGTCTTAAAGGTGAGCATTTTCTCCGTGGCCCCATCCCCTGGCCCTGGTGGCCTTCTCGCAGACGTGCCCTACAGGGCCCAGGACGCTGGAGCTCCATGGGGCCCGTCTGCTCTGAGGAAGGTCAGACGCTGCATTTGAGGAAGAGGAGAAGGAGGAAACCATGGTAGCTCCCAAATCACAGGGCAGAGAAGGACCCTGAAGAAACAAACCAAAACCTGCCTCCCAGGTGGTTCCAGACCTGCGTCCCTCGCTGCCCCCCGCTGCCCCTTCATCGTGGTGACAACAGCCCCGCCCTCCACACCCTCACTGCCCGGGGCCCTGCGCACATGTCTGGGCATCGCTGGGCTGCGTGTCTTTTCCTCTGGGCTCCCGCACACTCACTGATCTGCTGTTCACATTTCTGTGACGATCCCGCTGCAGTCTCCTTAATTAGAAAGCCAGGCTGGGTCCAGGCAGAGCACACGCTTCTTTTGTTTGCACTACGTTTGAAAGCACCGAAAATCCCCTGTAGCTGATTAACCTGCCAGGATGTGCACAATGGCAGAGACAGGGACGTCCCCTGCCCTGCATTCCTGGGGTTTACCCCTGGACTGTCCTCCGGACCCGTCACCTCTCCTCTGGGTCCTGCGGGGTGTCCCTCTGGCCACTGCCGCACCAGGCCCTGCAGGCAGCTCCCCACACGGCAGCCTGGGGTCCCACCAGCTCCCCACACGGCAGGGTCTCCCACCTGCTCCTCAGACCCCTGCTGCCCAATCTGCCGGACAGAGCCTCGGTCCTCACCAGGGCCCGTGGGCACCTGGCTCCTGGCTCCCACAGGGGTTGTGCCGTGTGGCCCATGGGCTCTGAGCTGCAGGGACAGAAGAGGGCCAGGGCTCCTGTCCTCCCTCCCAGGGGCCAGGTTCTGTCCCTGCAGGGCAGGTTCCGCACACTCAGCAGCTTCACACAGCCCCGGTTATAGTCTCAGGGTCCCTGTGGTGGGGTGCTGGGCAGAGCACCTTCTCCTACAACAAACTCAGCACGACAGTGGCAGCGAGGGGCCCAGGCCCCGGAGTCTTGCTGCTGTGCTCACAACCTACCCCGCCTGGCCCCACGAGGGCCTGGGCGTTCAGGTTTGTGGCGTCTGATTTAGAGGATCGATGAGAGTGTCCCCGGGTTTCCTGGTTAATTGGCCGTGTGGGAGTGATTGATACCCCAGAAGTGGGGATAATTGAAGTCACTGGCTCGGAGCCTGCAGGGGCTGCTGGGGACATTCTCTGGGTGAGGGAGGAGGAGCAGGGTGGTGAGGGGGCTGGGGCCGGGGTGGGAGGGACCTCAGTGTGAACCTGTCGAGTGTGAACCGTTACCCCTGGAAACCGCTGCTGTCTTCTCTGCCGCTCCAGAGGGTGTGCGAATGGGCTGGTACAGCGTGGAGCTGCCCACACTTCGCGGGGTTCATCTGCGATTCCTCCCACGCGCTGTGTGTGCCCACAGCCCGCTCCTCTGACGGTGCAGTGCTGTTCCACCACAGGGACACGCCGCGGTTTGCTGTCCCTTCCCTGGTTGGGGGACATTGGCACTGTTTCCAGTGTATGCAATGACAAACAAAGCCGCCATGAACGTTTACGTGCAGTGTTCTGTGAACAGTTGTCATTCCACTTGAGCAGCACCTGGGAGTGGGACTGCTGGGTCGCACGAGCACGTGTGTGTGACAGGGAGAGACGCCGCCAGACCGTTTCCCGGTGGGCACGCCCGCTGTGGCGAGAGTTCCCGCAGCCACACGTCCTCGCAGCAATTCAGCTTTAAAAAAGAATCAACAAAGTACAAAGACCTTTTGCGTAATTCTTTGAGTACTTTTGGGTGTCTACCTGTAGGATAAATTACTAGAAGTGGATTTGTGCAGTAAAGGATTTTTAAAGATGAAGAAATGTGAAATTATCTGCACAACAGATTTGCTGAAAGCTGACATAAAATCAGAAATTCTGAGTCCCTAGTTTGACCCATATTTCAACAAACACTGAAAGGGAAGCAAATGCTGCTTTGAGGGGTTATTGAACGTCTAGTAGTTGGTCTCGTCATGACAGGGTAAGTGCAAGGAGGGACAGCTGAATGGCGGGCTGGCTGGACAGATGGGTGGATGTACGGATTTGTGGATAGATGGGTGGATGGGTGGGTCAGTAGGTAGGTGCATGGATGGATGTGCAGATGGGTGAGGAGGTGAGCGGATGTATGTGTGTACGGGTGAGTGGGTGAATAGATGGGTGGATGGTGAGCGGCCGGGTGGAGGGCCCGTTCGTTCATGCATTCTACTGTCCTTCCTTTAATATGACCACTCTTCCACCCATCATCTGTAGACCTACTCATCCACCATTGACCCAAGAGCCAACCCTCTGCCCAGTCATCCATTGATCCATCCATGCCTGTATCCAGGCATCCATCCGTCTGCCCATCCGTGTGTCCATTCACCACCCTCCCATCAATCCTTCCTTCCATCAGCCATCCCCCTGCTCACTAACCATCCACCCACCAGTCCACCTGTCCATCCGTCCCATCCATCCACCTGAACATGTACCCAGCCTTCCCTCCATTCTTCTTTCATCCTCCCACCCATCCCCCACTGCAGCCAACCACCCTGACTTTAACCACTTATACCAATTACCTTCCAGTTATCCACTCATCCATTTAACGGCCACCCCATTTTAGCCCATTATCCTGTCGTCTGTCCATTTGTTCCTCTGCTCCCTAACGACCCTCTCGTGTGTCCCTCATTCCATGCACCCATCACCTGACAGCACCAGCCCAACCCACCGGCTATCCCTAGAGACCTCATCAGACACCGAGGACAATGACAGGTCGGCAGTGACGGCGGCCGGGTGAGTACAGTGGGGTCAGGGAGAATCTGTGTCTGTGTCTGGCCCATTTCTACCGTGGAGTTTCCACTGGAGGAGCCCAGAGGAGGAAGTGAGATTTATGCCCCCTGCTCCAGAACCTGTTGTCTTTCTGGGTTAAAAGATCTGTTCATTTAATCAGATGCCACTGTGCTTAACCGTCACATTATCACACCAGGACCATTGTTCCTGCCTGGACCCAACCTCTGCTCACCGATGGAGGCAATTAGCCAACCAAGTGACTCAGAGCCTCCAAGTGACTCAGAGCATGACGTGCAGAACCGGAGGGGACATTTCACACAGAGCTGTTAATCCTGGCAGTCTGACTTCAGGGTTTGCACCACTAACGAGGAGCTTTCCGTATGGTGGACCTGGCCCCGTCCTGTCTCTGGGACCTTTGGTCTGTCCTGAGGCTCGTTCTGCCTCTCCCTCCTTGTCCCTTTCCCTCCCTGTCCCTCTCTCTCTCTTTCCCTGTTCCTCTCTCTCTGTCTCTCTCTCTGCTCCCCTATCTGGCTCCACGCCCGGGCAAGCCCACTGAGCCGTGCTCTGGGCAGCGAGGTGCAGCGGGCAGCCCTCCTGCCCTGCCCTGTCCTGGGAACTGCTGGTCTCCACCAAGATGGAGGAGGTGGGGGGAGGGGAGGCTGCAGCCCAGGCAGGGAGGGGGAGGGGAAAGGAGGTCACAGGGGCAGGACTGAGGGTGGCTGTGACAGGGTTGAGCCCGGGGTAAGGAGGGGCATGGACTCTCCAGCACAGCACTGGGGAGGCATGGAAGGTTGTAGGGAAAAGTCATTCTGCCCCTAGGGGAGCCTCTCCGTCCTGCTGAGGCCTCAACTGAGTCCCCCTCACAGCTGAGCCCTCGGTCCCCTCCCACCCTAAGGACTGTGACCTTTGCCTTTGGTGAGGTCACAGCTGCAGGCGGCCAGAGGCCTCGTGCTGCAAACAGCTTCACACATGTGCGGCTAAAGGCAGGAGCTGGAAATGACCCACAGTGACCCTGGCCCAGCCACACAGTGCTGGCCGCCGCCTGGCCCCCAGCCCCCTTCCTGCTCAGGTGGGAGGAAACCCCGAGCTGGGGGGCTCCCCAGACAAGGCCGCCTTGTGTGGGTCTCTGAGGGCCTTTCATCTTTGCCCTCCCTCCCGCAGCAGCCCAGCTGCAGCCACCTCCTCGCCACTGACCCCTGGGCCCTTCACCTCGGGCGGGGGTGACTCAGGCGCAGGCAGTGGTGGGGGAGGAAGGGCTGGGACTGGGCCAGGCCACAGGGTCCCCAGCCACCCACCAGCCCCTCCACTGGTAGCCTCCCCTTCCAGAACACAATGTCCCTGAGCACTGCCAGGGCGTGGCTGAGCCAGGAGCTGCCTGGGCAGAAGAGCCAGGGGCCGGGCGTGAGACCGCTGCCTGGCAAGTGGAGATGCCTGCTGTGTGCACAGCCCTGGGCACATATCACGTGTGTACATATGTGTGCATGTGTGTACACAGCCCTGGCCTGCCCACCATGTTTGTGAGTTTAGGAAATGTGTGTGTGCATGTACATGTGTATGTATGTGTGTGCACATGTGTGCATGTGTGTATGTGTGCACATGTATATGTGTGTTCATGTGCACGTATATGGGTGTACGTGTGTGCATGGGTATGTGTGTGTGCCTGTGTACAGCACGGCATGGTGATTCTCAGCCTCCCTGCAGAGTTCTAGGCTGTGGAGAGCCTGGAATTTCTTTACGCAGACGGGGGAGGGTAGGTCTGTGGGGCCCCTAGGGAAATGGTCAGGTGCTGGTGCTGTCCCTGGTGCTGGGGATGAGCTGCGAAGCAGCCAGACCAGGGCCGTGCTCATGGCTGTACTGGGGGTCCCGCAGCCATCAGAAGGGACCCCGAGGCTAGCTGAAGAGAGTAAGTGGAGGGCAAAGGTCAGGACCGAGGTGGTCAGGGCAAGACGTGGGAGGTCTGTGGGTGGCTGTGTCTGAGAATCTAGTGAGTCCAGAAGCTTCCCTGATATGCACCGAGAGCAAAGCCGGATTGCTTTCCACGCCCGGGCTGTGAAAGGCAGGACACGGAATCACCGCCAGGGGCCTCTCCTCTCCCCAGGGGCCTCGGCCTGTGCCGGCTGTTCTGATGCCAGATGCCGCTGCGTCCCGCAGACGCATGCGCCCCCTTCACCAGTCACGTCTGCAATTTCTCCAGCAGCCCAAAGGCCACAGCAGAGACCCTGGAGGGAAAGGGCCCGGTCTGGGGTGCACAGCACGTGCTTCACTCCCTGAGTCCCTGGGGGTGACCCGACTGCCTGTCCTGGGTTTGGGGTGCACAGGGGGGCGTGAGCCTTACCTGAATCCAGAGACCAGGAGCGCCAGGGCGGCTCCCACAGGAGCACGGGCTGACGTGGGACATGGTGCTGGCTGGGAACGGAGGGGACCCGTGGGCACAGGGGCTGCTCACCCTCCTCATCCCCACGGTCTCTCGCCTTGGCGGCTGCTCCTCCACATGGCCGACACCTCAGGGTGTCAGGGTGTCTTCTGGGTCGCCAGTCTCCCCAGGAACCGGCCCTGGAGCTTCCATTCCCGGGACCCCCCTGGCCCTGAGTTTGCCTGACGCCGAGGCACAGCCAGAGACAAGCCCTCCTCCTGCCGCTCACCGACTGTCCATGCCACCATCCCCTGCTGTGACAGAGCAGGGTTCAGGGAGAAAGTCGGCCAGGCCCCGTGTTGGGAGGTTTCCACAGGAAGCAGGTGCAGAGGTGGGAGGCGCAGGACCCAGCGGGTGCCCGAGGGCGGCAGCGGCAGGACCACTGGGGCTGGAGGGACCCAGGGTGGGGCCACGGCTGCCCGCGGCTGGGGGGCCACAGAGACGCTGCCACCCCTGCGAGGCTGCCCAGCGGGGAAGGAGGGAGGGGCCCTGGCTTCTGCCTCTTCCTGCCCCTGCACCGATGCCGACCGTCTCCCTGGCGCACTGGCCGGGCAGGCAGCAAAAGATCCTGGGAAGTGTGGTTTTTAGGTCCCGGAGATGTAGGGCAGGGCAGGAATGGAGCAGGGCGCCAGGGTGACTGGCCGGCTGGCACACAACCCACCCTGCCCACACGTGCACGTGCACACACTCGCACACACACACATTTACATGTCACAGGCCCCCACCTCACCCCCCCACATGCACACACATGGGTGCACACACATACGCGCCCCCGGGTGTTCCCACAGCACGAGAGGACTCCCGGGACACAGGATCTTTTCCCAAAGGAGGAATTCAAGCAGAGGCTCTCCTGGGGCTCAAGCCTCACGTCCCCATGGCAGAAGCACGGCCCTGGCCGGACTCCGCTCAGCTCGGCAACGCTGGTGCTGTCCGAGGGTTTACTGCAGCCAGCACGCGACGGGGCTCACGCCTGTCCCTCCTGCAGCGCCCCTGGGAGGACTCGCCTCCCCCTGGCCGAGGGCTCCCGGGGCAGGACTGGGCTCAGTGCCCAGAGCAGAGGCGTTGGGGAGCGGGTGCAGCGATGGGGGCACAGCGGATTCTGGGCAGACAGAGCCGAGCCAGGCGACCTTCCTGTGGGATTTCCAAAATGTGAGCAAGGACACGGGTGAGTTTACAACCCAGGGGACATATTAACTCACCAAGATGTCCTCACTGAGCTCCTCCTGTGTGCCAGGTACGGAGCCAGGCCTGGGACACAGCAGTGAGCAGGGACAGAGCACGTCCTGGCGGAGCCCATGACCGGCAGGTGGCAAGAACGGGCTTCACGGCAGGGTGGGGGTCACAGCAACTCCTGGAAGTCACTGGAGCAGCAGAGGAGGGTGGCGCCCTCGCCTCTGACGGGGAGACGAGGAGGAAGCGGGCTTGCTCTGCAGATGGGGCGACAGGGAGGCAGCTGTTGATCCCAAGGCAGGTGCCGCAGCCACCGGGGCCTGGGCTGGGTCTGTCTCCCCTGCAAACCGGTG
>CAUYRT010102118.1:0-32930 GCA_963574885.1 Lepilemur ruficaudatus
ATTGCACTACGATGTTAGGATATCCAGCATGTCGTTAGGTGGTAGGAATTTTTCAGCTCCATTATAACCGTATGGGAACACCATCGTATATGTTGACTGAAATGTCATTATGCAGCGCATGACTATAATTAAAAAAATGGATAATAACAACTTTTGGTGAGGACATGGAGAAACTGGAAAGCTAATTCATTGCTGAAAAAAAGAAAAGGAATTTATTACAAAAGTTTGAGTGGCCCCAAGACTTGCCTGGAAAAGCTGGCGAATCAGGCGCAAACTGTGAGAAGTAACAAGGGAAGACTCACTGTCAGAGCCAGGGCCAAAGTCACAGCACATGAGCTGTTTGGCAAGGGCGCTGGTGCTTCCAGGCACCTCCAGCAGGGCAGACTTGAAATGGTTAAGATATCACAGGGCAACTAGATGAAGGTAGGATTAGAGAGGATTTTGAATCCAGGACTACCTGAATCCAAAGGCCTACACTTTCTTCTATTAGTTTGTAATTTCTTTTTAAGTAAATGGATACATAATGACAGAAAGATAACTATGAATAATGACTCCGAAAGGATTTGGACAGTGTCCCTAAGTGCCAGATGCAATTTATGTGGTATTATTATTAAACGCAGCCATAATCTGCAATCATATCTGTGTCTCAAGCAACTAATTGCCAAGGTTGCCAAGCAATTATATTTGCCAGGCACAACTAGTCCACAGCGAGCAGGTAAATGATTTACACCCAGGAGGCGATCTCCTTTAGCCCTTCCTTCTTGTACTAGTCTCTGGCTCGGATTTTCTGATCCTAGTCTGTCTGCTTCCATTTCTAAAGCCCTTCCTTCATCCTTTATTTTTACCACATGGTTCTATGTGTCATCAAATCTTCATTCCTGGCAGTCAGATTTGTCAAGGAACTTTCAATGTTCACTGCTTTCAGACAGCAGCTCTCACACTGTTTGGTCTCAGGACCCCTTAACTACTATTAAAAATTATTGACAATGCCAAAGAGCGCCGTCTCTGTGTGGATTATTTCTATTATTATCTACTGCCTTACAAATTGAAACAGGAAAACTTAAAATATTAATTTAAAGACAATAAGAGATTAGATGTTAATATAAATAACAAGTTTTTGTGAAAAATAATTTTTTCAAGACAAAAATTTTGTGAGATGAATGGCATCTTTTTACTTTTATTTTATTTTTGAGATAGGATCTTGCTCTGTCGCCCTGGTTAGAGTGCAGTGGTGTCATCATAGCTCACTGCAACCTCAGACTCCTTGGGCTCAGCCTTCAGGTAGCTGGGACCACAGGTGCGTGACAGTACGCATGGCTAATTTTATGCTTTCTATTTTTGTAGAGATGAGTTTCGCTTTTGCTCAGGCTGGTCTAGCACTCCTGAGCTCAAGCAATCCGCCGGCGTCGGCTCCCCAGAGTGTCACGATTACAGGCGTGAGCCACCGTGCCTGGCCTCTTTTATGTTTTTAACAAATTTGTTGAATGTCTGGCTTAATAGAAGAAAGCTAGATCTCATATTTGCCCCTGCATTCAATCTGTTGCCATATCACAACTGGAAAACTCCACTGTACACTTGTGAGAGCATGAGAGTAAAAAGGCATTAACATCTCAGCATTATTTTAAAAATAATTTGACCTTGCAGACAATCTGGAAAGGGACAGCCTGGGACTCCTGTATCACACATTGAGAACTGCTGCCATTTTTGGTGATCTTCATTCCTTTGTGTAGATCCATTTTTCCAGCTGGTAAGAAGCTACCGAACTGTCTTCCAAAGTGGCTGTAGTCTTTTCCATCCCCGCCAGCAATGAACGAGAGTTCCTGCTGCTCCACATCCTTGCCAGGATTTGGCGCTGTCAGTGCTTTGGATCTTGGCCGTTCTAACAGGTGTGTAGTGGTATCTCACTGTTTTAATTTGCAGTTCCTTAATGACATGTGATGTGGAACATCTTTTCATGTGCTTATTGGCCATCTGTATGTCTTCTTTGCTGATGTGTCTGCTCAGCCATTTTGTCCATTTAAAAATTGGGTTGTTTCTTTTCTGTGTTTTTTTTATATTTTCTTTTCTTCTGTCCTTATTACTGTTTGTTTTTATAAGCTAGTGTTTCTTTTCTTATTGTTGAGTTTTAAGAGTTCTTTATATATTTTAGACATAAGTACTCTATCATATAAGTGGCTTTGCAAATATTTTCTACCAGTCTTTGGCTTGTGTTTTCATTTTCTTTTGCAGAGCTGATGTTTTTAATATTAAAGAACTCTAATTTATTAATTTTTTTCTTTTGTGGATTTTGCTTTTGATGTGGATCTAAAAATTCATCACCAAATCTGAGGTCCAGGTTGGTTTTTAAAAACCCACTGTATTGTGAGTGATTAGTTACACGGTATTATTATTACAAAAGCTAAAATTGATAATCATTTTAATTTATTCAAAGCACAAAATTCAATTTAAATAAATCCTTTCTCATCCAAACATTTGTGGAAAGGCAGTTTATTTATGTTATATTATTAATATAAATGCCACTGCTTATCGTATTTCAAGGCAATCACTGCAAGTCATCAAGAGGTGAGAGAGATTTAAGACATTTGACTGCTTTGGTTTTTTCTCAGCTTTCCACTTCCATTTTGTTGTTATTGAGACAGAGTCTCACTTTGTTGCCCTGGGTAGACTGGGCTATAAGCATATAAGCCGATCCTTCTGCCTCAGCCTCCCGGGGAACTGGGACTGCAAACTGCGATTAACAGGAGTGTGCCACAATCCCAGGCTGTTTTTTTTTTTTTTTCCCCCTCCTTTTTCTTTTTGGTAGAGACAGGCCTCACTCTTGCTCAGGCTGGTCTCGAACTCCTGAGCTCAAGCAATCCTCCAGCCTCAGTCTCCCAAAGTGCTAGGATTACAGGTGTGAGCCACCGTGCCCAGCCAGCCCTCCACTTCTGAAGATCACCATTTCCACTTCTGTAGTTGCTCTCAGCTAACAGTTATTAATACATTTTCCTGTTGCCTAACCTGAATCAGCTGTCCCAACTCAGTCCTCCAAGTTCTTAAGTCTCTGACTGCCATCAGCTTTGTGGTTCTGTTGATTTCCTGCTGTTAACCCAAAGACAGATTTCTTTACTCTTTCCCCATTCTACCCCCAAACTGGGCATTTGTGCTGAAATGCAGCAGTGTCCTGTCTTCTCATGTGGAGTGATAATCTTTGATATTTGTTTATATTTCTGTTACTTTTATAGGTGATTTGGAATATAGAAATGACCAGAACTGGTTAAGACTTCCAGCAAATTGTTATCAAACCTGCTGCACTTATCAAATGCAATGCTTGAATATTGTGGTATTAATTGACAGGCAGTTCAAGCAGGCGGAACGAAAAGACGTGTGTAACAAATTTTTCAGGTACTATGTCCCTGGCACATGAGGAAGATGCTATTAAGTATGCAGCTCTCCATGCAATGATATGGGAAGGTTCTCCAAGACATATTGTTACGTGGCAAAAGGTAACATACAGAACAGAGGATATAATATGTACTTCTGGATTTAAAAAACAGGGGGTGAGAAAGAGAGTGAGTGAAAATAAGAACCTATACTTGCACTTTATTTTATACTCATAAAGAAACTCTGGAAGGGGGTCGAGTGGGAAGGGAAAGTGGGCAGAGGGATATTTTTCACCTTTTTAATTTTTGATTTTTGAACCGTGTGAATATAATAAAAACATGAAACTTAAAAAAGAGAAAGAAAAAAAAAAAGAAAAGAAAATGGTCTTGAAGCCCCCTGAAATGTAGATGCTGGTAAGTTCCCGCATAGGACTCTGAGTTTCCCCCTGCCTGTCTCCTCTGGCCTCCGTTCCCTCAGTCAAGTCCATCTCCTCCACGTGTCTTCAGTCTCTCTCTCTCCCTCTCCCACCCCCCAGTTCTCTCTCTCTCCCTCTCTCTGTCTCTGTCTCTGAATCCTACTCTCCCCCTAGTTACTCCCCTTGTCACTCTTTCCTTCCCAGCCAGGCATTCTGAAAGACTGTGCTCACATCTCACCACTTCCTGTTCCCTCTTCACCTGGCTGCTGTCTGGCTCTCCCTCAGCCTCTGATGAAATGGCTCTTGCAAGTGCTCAGCTGACCTCCATATTTGCAAAGCCCAGTGCACTCCGCGCTGAATTTGCCTCCACTGTTATTAATAGTTAGTAGCCTTGTGACTCTGACTGTCCCTCTCTTGGCCTCTGTGTCACTGCTTTCCCTGTTCAATTTCCCCTTCCTGGAGATTTTCCTCCCAGCCTCCAGGTAGGCTCCTCCTTTTCTGTCTGCACTGAAAGGGTGATGTCTCCATGGTTGAACACTGGCTCACGGGTCTTCTCTCTTTATTTGCTCCCTGTTGTTAATCTCACCCATTTTCATACTTTATCTACCAGCTCATGCTTGATTCTGATGACTCCAAAATTGAGGAATCTAATTCTTTCCTTTCTCCCAATTTTCACATTATTGTATCAATGGCCTGGTGGAAATTTCCATCTGGATGTCCCATTTCAAATATAGCATGTTCAAAACTAACTATCTTGCCCTACCTTCCAAACTAGATGCTCCTCTAAAGTCCCATGGTTTTCTTTTGGTTTACCAGTTGCTTGGGCCAGAAACCTGGGATCACCCTGGCCTCTGTCCTCTCTCTCTACACCACCCATCTTTGCATCCTTTATCTTCTTAGTCATTCCCGCATCTACCCCATCTCAACCCCTCATACCATTACCCTCATCCTGAGATCATAAAGGCTTGAACTAATTGGGCAGCAGAATGGCAGAGCCAAGAGATCTTTTAAACACTTCAGTAGGAAAAGGCATAATTTTGAGGTAGAATGAATAGAATCTGGTGGCTGACATACATACAGGACTGAGAATCACTGAGTTTCTAGCTGGGTCAGTTGTGACTTGAGGTCAGAAAGGGGAGCGGCTCTGCAGCGATGGAGATTAAAGTTCCATTTGGTACATGTAGATATCGAGGTGACCGTGGGACTTAGGCCCATGATGGGAGCCAAGGCTGGGGCAAAAGATTTAGGGTCATATTTGAAGCCAAGGAAATGAAAGTAATCACCCACAGGAGTGTATAAAATGAGCGTGGCCCAAGGAAAAAGTTTTGGAGCCTCAACATTTAAGAAGCAAATAGAGGAAAAAGAGTGGCTAGAAGTAGAAAAGAACCAGGGAAAAGCTGTGTCCTGGAAGGAAGAGAGAATTTTAAGAAGGTGACAGGTGGGGGACTGGTGCTGATGGTAAGGAATGATGGGGAGATAGAGCTGGATGAAGGCTAGAAAGAGGCATGTCTCAGCAGTTGAGAGAATGTACTCATTCAAATACCCTACTATTTGGGGGACTCAGCATCTCATTAAATACCTGAGAGAGGAGGGAAAATTGTTCTTCCTGACTTCTGGGTGAGAAGTCAGACCCATGCCCTGACCCAAGCTCAGCCAGAAGGATGCTCACACTCAGGATTCAACAGGAGGATTTGATGGCAATGGAGACTGAGCAGCCCATTCTGGTGGTTGGGCCCTGGGATGCCAGATATTTCTTGGTTCCTTCCTGTTTTCTAAGCTTATTTTTCCAGGCTTCCCTTCAATCTTGGGAGCTATTCATTACCCTTTCCCATAATCCCATTTCTGCTTGCTCTAGAGACAGCTGGTTTGCTTTGCAACCAAGAACTTGGAGAGGTACAGAGATCTCAGCAGGAGTAATTTCAGAAGAATGTTGGGTATAGGAACCAGCTTGCAGTGGGTTAAATTGAAGTGGAAAATAGGATTCTTAAAAACAAAACCAAAAACAAAAACTACTGAGGGGTGAAGGGAGGGAGAAAGACACTAAAGAGAGAAGCGAGGTGGACAGAAGTTATTAGTAGTTGTTGGAAAGGGGCGGTCTAGAAACATTTGTAGGATGAAGGGCAGAAACCAGTGGAAGACAGAAACCAATTACTTCCTCACCTTGACATTTAAGGTTTCCCACAATGTGATTCCCACCTGGCTTCCTACACTCAACTCCCAATATTCCCTATGATTAAGCCAACTGGGACACTTAATATTTTCCACATCTTCTGATGCTTGTTGAAGTCAGGAAAAAAAATATTTTCCACGTTGTTTCTTTTTGTTTGTTTGCTTGTTTGTTTTTACTCAGGATATAGCCTTAGCCTGCAGTATCTCTAGAGATTATCCTGCTGATCCCAAGGGTCCTCCAAGGCTCAAACACCATCGCAAATTCTAATCCCCAAATGAGTGTGATTTCCTCCAACTTTAAAATTTCCAAAGCAACTTGTATCTCTCTTATCATCTCTAATCAGATTATGTCATTGAATTATAATGAGCTGATTCATGGCAGGGATTGCTTTCCCTGCAGCACTCACACAGGATTTACACATAGGAGGTGCTCAGCAAATGCTGGTTGAATCCACAGTACAAGGAACAGAAAAATTCTTAATGGGGATTGAGCTACAATGGTTAGAGAGTCCTCTGGAAATTAGTCTTCTAGCCAGGAATATACTAGGTGGACAATGGTGGAGATGAGGAAATGGGGTTGCGCTTGGAGCCCCAGTCTGTGGCAAACCTCACAATCATCTGCTGTCGGTCTATCTCCCATCCAGGCTGTGATTAATAATCTGTACTAAGATAATGAAGGAACTGCTGCTACACACAATATGGATCCCACAATGTTGAAAAGCCAAACACAAAAGAGTACATTACACGATTCCATTTCCATGAAATTCAAACACAGGCAAACTAATCCATGGTGTTAAAAGTGAGTATAGGGGGTGGGGAGCAGTCCGGTGGCTGGGAGGGCCCCCGGGGGCTTCTAAGGTGCTGGTCTTCTGCTTCTTGGTCTGACTGATGGTTACATGGGTGTGTCCACTTTGGAATATTTCACTGAGCCACACACTTATGATTTGTGCACTTTACTTTAGGTATGTCACACTTTGTTTTAAAAGTTTATTTTTCAAAAAGTAGTTGTGCATGTGTCATGCCCTAGAAAGATTGTAGTGGAAAACAAATATCAATTAGATGTTTCATATGCTTAACTTTGAACTTCTGTAAATGTTTTAATGAAACAAAATCAGCACCACATGTACTTCTTAATTAATTATCCAATTAAGCTGTACTAACAGCAGAACATTAAAAGGCAACAGGAGTTTGTTGTACACAATATTACAGCAAACCACCCTCTTTGCACAATTCCTGGCTGCCTTGATTTGCAGAGGGGTCTTATGTTGATACAGGAGGCACTGAGTTTTATAGCACAAATCTTTTTGGAATTTAAAAAATTTCCCATAATTACATGTTGTACCAAAATAAAACAGCCAAGAGGAATGAAATGGAATTGTTCTCAGCAGCACCTTCCTCTTTGTATTGTGGCAGGTGCAGGCAGGGTAAACAAAATGAGCGTCCTGACGAATTTTATTTTAAGCAGGTTTAAGTTTAACCATAACAAACACAAGATATTTAAGACATAAAGGGAATGTTTATTTGGTATTGTCCCACATGGTAAGGCTCTGTGCTACAAGCCTTTATAACAAAGAGGCTCAAGGAGTTATTCTTTTGTTCCTTTCCATTCTAGTCCAACAGTTAGTTATTTTTCATTTGGATTTGTAAGTTCCTGGTAGGTGACATTCCAGTTCTGGGAAGCATTCCTGACAATGGTAAAAAGGAAAAACTAGGAACCGGGAGCAATGAGAGCTGTAAATCCTCGCTTGCTGGGTGAGAGCTATCCCATCGGTCTTCTCTTTTTCCTCCCCAATCTCTCTTTCACAGTCTCTCTCTTTCAAAAAAGCCACAGCACTTTGTATCTCTATGACACACTGGGTTCTGCTCTGTACTTGCTTTTTAATAACCTCACCAGGCTGGAAGCTTTCACATGGCAGAGATGGTAGCTGTTAGGGTAGAAGATGGATCTCCTCCTGCGTGGTGTTCACTTGCTGGTTCCTTGCTCCTTCCCTGGACTGTGAGCTGTTCAGGGGCAGGGCCTATGTGTTTGTCATGTTTGTATCTTCGTTGTTTGGCACATAGTAGAGGCTCAACAAGTGTTGGCTGAAAGAAGAAAGGGAGGGATGGTGGATCAGGGCTTCTGGTTTTAAGATCCTTCAGATGACCAGCCTCCTGAGTGCTGTAGAGAACAGTCATTGCCTCCCGAGAAAAGCAGTCTGTGGTTTATACCAGGCATCTAAATGGCATTTTGCTGTCCACACTGATCCCCGCACTCATGTCAATCTATATGGGGTGGAATGAAGAATGTGAGGCGGTTGTAGGGCTGAACATTAGCGCTTATTTTCTACAAATTGGTTCCCTGCTATAGGGAAATTGTCTGAGTATAATTGTGGCTTGCATGGATAGACACTCTAAAACAAACATTCCCTACTCCCCCTAAATAGTGTTATTTAATAAGAAACTTTTGTTGGAGGCTGAGGGAAGCACGAGACATCTTGTGAGACCTTGCATATGTTGTTTTTAAGCAACGAAATTTACAATCAGTCATTTAGAAAGAGACTAAGTTGGGGGTGGGATGGAAGGTGAGATAGAGGAAAGTATATGGGAAATTTAAAAGTGGAGAACTCCGAGCATTCTTTTATTAAGGGCCAATGAGAAAAAAAGTTGTTAGGAATAGTGTTTCAACTTGGTAACCCTTGCAGAGTACATGCAACTAGAGAGTAGGGATGGAAATGTGATCTGCTTTGCTTTGGGTAGCATCCAACTGCTCTTTGTAGCTGAGGAGTCTGTCAGATATTGTAGAAAGAAATTTTGGAACTTCTTAGAGATTACTTAAGCGGTTGTGACCAGAATGTTGGTAGAAATATGAATGGCAAAGGCCATTGTGATGCAGTCTCAAGATGCCAAAGAGGAATATCTTATTGGGAACTGGAGTAAAGGCCATACTTGTTATGAAGTGGCAAAGAACTTGGCTGAATTGTGTCCATGCTTTGGGACTTTTTGGAAGGTGGAATTTGAGAGTGATGAATGGGATACCTGGCAGAATAAATTTTTAAGCAAAATATCAAAGGAGCTGCCTGGCTACTTTTAACTGCATAGAATAAGATGCGAGAGAAAAGAAATGACTTAAATGGAATTTGTAGTTAAAAGAGAAGCAGAACGTTAAGATTTTGAGTATTTTCAGCCTGGCCATGTAAAGAATTAAGAAGTGTGTTTGGGCAAGCAAACCAGGGGCATGGCCTAGTGACCATTTGCTAAGGATATTGGTATAGATGGAAGGGATCAGCATCCAAAAGGCATTTCAAAGATCTTTGAGGCTGCCCCTCTCATCACCGATTGAGAGTTTTAGGAGGGCAAAATGGTTTTAAATGAAGGACAGGGGGTATGTTCCCTGGGCTTGCAGTTTAGAGCTTCCTTGGGTCTCTGTTTCCTTTATTCCTATGCAGTGCTTCTCAGCTACCCCAGCCATGGCTCAAATTAGCCTTGGTGTGGCTTGACTCATCACCCTAGATGATACAAGTTGTAAACCTTTGCAGTGTCCACCTGGTGCTAATTCTACAGAGGTGCAGAATGCAGGAGCTGTGGAGGCTTGGCTTCCTCCATTTAGATTTCAAAAGATGTAATCGACAGCCTGAGGGCTCAGTTAGGGACTTGTCACTGGGACAGAACCACTACAGAGAGTCCCCACTATTGCAGTGCCTAGTGGAGCCACGGGAGTGAGGCCACCACAGTTCTGGCAGACCCCAGAACTGCAGGGCCACCAACCTGCAACTCCAGCCTGGGAAAGCTTTAGGCATGAGACTCCAGTCTGTGAGAGCTTCTGGGTGGACTGAGATAGCAAAGCCATAAGAAAGGGGCTGCCTGAGGCTTTGGGGCTCAATCCCTGCCGAAGTGTGTCCAGGATATAATGTGGAGTAGTCAAAGGAGATTATTCTTCAGCTGTAAGACTTAATGTTGTATTCCCTATTGGGTTTTGGACTTCCTTTGGACAAAGAATCCTTTTCTTCTTGCCTATTTCTCCCTTTTGGATTGGGAATGTCTATTCTATTACTGTCCTGCCATTGTATTTTGGAAGCCATGCAACTTGTTCATTTCACAGGCTCACAGCTGTATAGGAATTTGCCTAAGGATGAATCATGCCTTGAGTCTCACCCATATCTGCTTCAAATAAGACTCTGAACTTTGGACTTTTGAGTTGATACTGGAAGGAGTTAAGACTTTTGAGGGTATTGGAATGGAATAAATGTATTTTGTATGTAAGAAGGACGTGAGTTTTGGGGGGCAGAATGCTATGGTTTGAATGTCCCCTCCAAAACTCATGTTGAAATTTAGTTGCTATTGTGATGGTATTAAGTGGTGGGACCTTTAAGAGGTGACTAGGGCCATGAGGGCTCTACCTTTATGAGTGGATTAATGTCATTATCACAAAAAGTGGGCTCGTTACATAAGCAAGTTGGTCCCCCTCTTGCTTGCTGGCTCTTGTGCTCTCTTACCCTTCCAACATCCACCATGGAAGGACATAGCATGAAAGCTCTTGCCAGATACCAGTGCCATGCTCTTGGACATTCCAGCCTCCAGAACCATGAATTAAATAAGCTTCTTTTCTTTATAAATTATCCAGTTTGTGGTATTCTAACAACACAAAACAGACTAAGACAGTAGGTTTGGGAGTTTTCTGCTTATCTTTGCTTATAAGCATTTTCTGATTTTTCTCTAATAAGGAAAAAATTTTGAATTATTTTAAAAGTGAGGGGAATTGTGATTAGAATGTGTAAATCTGAAAACTATTGGAAATAGCCAGAGAATATCTAAGACTTGCTCCTCACCAGTTCATTTCCCATGTGAGTAGTATAGTCTAAAATGCAAATCTGATTGTTTTACTTTCCTGCTTTGAGTCAATAACCCTCCAAAGGTATTTCAGTGTCACTGTTCATACTTACTGTGTGCACAAATCAGTCACCTTTCAGTTCCAAGTGACAGAAATCTCATTCAAAATAGCTTAAGCAAATATGAGGAATTTGTTGGCTCATGCAACTGAAAAGCCCAGGAGTGGCTTTAGGCTGGGCTAGATCTAGGAATTCAAAGGTAGCATTATGGCCTTGTCTTCCTGATCCATCGCTTGGTAATGCTTTTTTTCATGTTGGTTTTATTTCTAGACAGGCTCTGTTGATGTGGAGGCAACATAGCCATTGGCATCTTCAGGCCCATATGGTTCTTGGAATTCAAGATCCCTGAGGAAGTGAGAGGACTTTGATTGGCCTGATGGATTGGGTGCTCTTCCTTAAAGCTAGTCACCCTAGAATGGAATGAGGTACTTACTTCCTACAGAAGGGGAAGGACTATTTCCTAAAGGAAGGTATTCTAGGCAAACAATGACCTATCACCTGTATCCCTCTCCACACTCATCTCTTTTCTAGCTGTATCTTAATTCAGTTTCAGGAACATGCCAACCTCGCTCCATTGTCTCTTATTTTGCATATCTTGCCACACTGACCCAGAATAGACTTCCTCTATTTTCTACCTGGCTAAAACACCAACTCATTCTTCAAGATCTAGCTCATGATACTTCTAAGGGATGCCTTTCTTGACCTTCCTAATCTGGGCTAGGTTTTATAAATACTCATTTATGTAATCCCATAAGTATGTCATAGGTACTATTGACATCACACAATACTGTTGCAACTATTTGTATGAATACTTGTGACTCTCACTAAACTAGCTTTTTCAGTTTTGTGATAATACAATGTTTGGCACATAGAAATCACTCCATGAATGTTTGTTAAATGACTGAAAGACAATCTCAGTGTGGGTATGATCCTTCCCTGCTTTTCCCATTTAAATGTTGCTACAGGCTGAACACAGTGGCTCACACCTGTAATCCCAGCGCTTTGGAAGCCTGAGGCCAGAGGATCATTTGCGGCCAGGAGTTTGAGGCAGGAGGATTGCTCGAGCCCAGGAATTCAAGGTTGCAGTGAGTTATGATTGTGCCACTTGCATTCCAGCCTGGGCAACAGAAAGAGACCCTGTCTCTTAAGAGAAAAGTTGCTACATAGTATCTTGGACTTTTTCTTTAGGAGTAAGAAAAACTCAAAATCTCATACAACATGTGTAACTTACTAAGTTTGTGCTAATGAAGTGGATATGAGGTGTGAATAATATTAAACATTAAATGATGCTAGATTAAGTATTATTGGCCTTGGAATATGATGTTATAGTCCTGTTTGAAACATTGGTGGATCTGATTAGCTAGGTCAGGAGTTCTTAATCTGAAATACACAGCCCTCTAAGAGATTCAAGGATAGAATTGAGAGACTATCTCAACTTGGATGAGAAAAAAATTTATTTTCACTAGACTGTAATTGCAATTTATTATTTCTTTCAATTATAAATGCAGACAACAATCCGGTTGTATTAGTAGTAATTGTGACTTTATCAATAATAATCAGGTATTTTCATATTAGATTACAGCTGTTTCAGAGATCTCAACATATTTTTTAAGTGCACACTTATATTACTGTATCACAAATTACTGTATTTTGATAGTTTATACTTCAATGTAGTTTGTTTCCTTTGTAATCCCATGCATTTCATTTTCTGCATTTAAAAAAAGTATTCTGAGGAGTCCACAGCATAAAAAAAGTTGAAGTGATCTAGGCAATTACTTAAAATGAATTGAGACCAGGGAGAGATCTGACTCGATAAAAACTTAACCTATCTGGTCCTCTTTCTACTAAGAGATCATAGGCCTTCTGAACAATCCTAAAGTTATAAATCTAAGATGTCCTCTCTCCGATCGAAATTTTATCTGGACAGAAAAGCCATGTAATTAAAGTCTCTGGACTGGGTTGAAAAAATGGAGTAAATACATTTTGACCTACTCAAAAACTCACAAGTAAATGCTGTAGCCATTGGTTTAAGGGCTTGCCAAAGAAGGCAAATTTAAATTCATTTCCTTATGTAGTTATCTGCATAGACATCCACTAGAAGATTTTAGTTATCAAAACTCTTAGAACATGCCCTATAAAGTCATGGGATCCTTTCTAATAATGTTTGGTGACGAGGATCTGACAAAGAGATAAACTCCTCATTGGAATTCTTGTTTCCTAGGAATTTCTCTTGGTTTATCAGTCTTGGTTCCAACAACAGATGGTTCTTTAAAATACTTGGAGGACCTACTATATAAAAATGTAGGTATAGAGGAGACCCACAGAGGAAGCACAGGAGCTTCAGCAACTCTGGGCTAGCAGCAGCAGAACTGACATCATCCCTGGCCTGAAGGAAAGAGTGTAAGGAGTGGCAACTCGGAGAGTGGTGGAAGGAAGTTTGGGAGAAGTGGTGGCCTTTGACTGCTAAGGCAGCTCTCCCTGGGAGAAGAGCAGATAGACACCCTCATCATCCTCTAATGTCTGGCCAGGACACTCTTTGGCCAAACCCACCCAGAAGGGAGGAACCCAGAGCTGTGGTCCATTCAGGTCAGCTCTCTGGGCTGTGGGGAAGCGAGCAGAGTGGGGCTAAAAGGGCAAATAAAATATCCAGCACATGTGGTAAATCCCTGCCATAGCACTTATCACAATATCTGATGGTCCAAGAGGGTAGAATTGTATTTTTATTCATGGCTGTGCCTAGTAAAATTCTCGTACATGGTAAGCTCTCAGTATTACTGAGTGAATGAACAAAGACCTGAAATATTGCTGCAACAGAGAAAAGCAAATTACTACACAATTAGGAATTATTTACTTTCAGACAGAATGGATATTTAAAGTGTCACGCAGATACTGGAGCATGATTCAGCAATAAATTCTATTCTGTGGATCAGGTAGATAAATGTCACAGCTTCAAAACACAGTTAAGTACAGTTGATCCTCATTATTCGTGGATTCTGTATTTGCAAATATGCCTAATCTAAAATTATTGAGGTGTTTTCATGCCATGGGCAGAGCAGCAAAAATTTGACTTGCTGAACGCACACATTCTCAGCTGAGGTTGAACAAGACCTTCTTGTTCCAGCTCTCATACTATAAACAAGTGTCCTTTTTACTCTATTTAATGCCATAGATTTTGCTTTTCTTTTGTGATTTCACTGTTTAAAATAGCCCCCAAGCATAGTGCTGATGTGCTGTCCAGTGTTTCTAAGGGCAGAAAGACTGTGATGTGCCTTATGGAGAAAACACCTGTTAGGTAAGCTTCATTCCAGCGTAAGTTATAATGCAGCCGGTCATGAGTTCAATGTTAATGAGTCAACTATATTAAGTAAGGCGTCTTTAAAACAGAAAGGCACCTAAAGTAAGTTTATGTATTGATTAGTTGATGCAGAAAACCAGCCCTGTATTTCCTCTAGGAGCAATGGTTCAGTATTTGCCAATTCAATGTTCACAGTGACTTTATAGAAAATAACTACCTCAAGTAACAAGAATCAACTGTATTTGCTGTTTTCCAGTTCCTAATAAAGATTTAAAAAAGAAAATTCAATTACAAAAGACATAAGATGATTTTTCTTGTCAGCAGCTAACTGATACTCATGATGTAAAACCAGATAGGGGAAACACCAAAACCCATCACCACTGTATAATTTCAATATGATATATTAAAATTTATTACTTTCTGAATAATGTTCAAGCAATTCTATATTACTTCAATTAAAGTTGTCAGGCCTTATGGTCTGAAAAATAAAGAATTCAGCAGGAGGGAAAAGGAAAAACACGCTATTTAATATACTGACTTTAAGAACAATCACATATGCATTATTGTTACTACCTGAACTTAGCCTCTTGTTAATCCAATCCTGCTTAGTTGGGACAATTTATACCTCACTCCACAATAAACCCTACATTATCAAAAAGCTGCATACTTCTACTTTCATAGCATAGCAAATATGAAGTTCTTTTCTTTTCTTTTTTAAATCACCAATCCATTGACTACTATAAACAGTTCTCCATGCTCTGGTACAAGAATATCTAATGTTAGCCAACAAAAACAGCTATCTATTCTTCTGAGGACTGTAACAGAGGCAGCTTTTTATTAATATATTTGTTTTAAGTACATAACCTTGAATAGTAAAATAGACACTGAGGTGAAATTTCTAACATACTTTCTAACCATAGTAAGAATGATTATTCTCCCCCAGGGATCACCAAATATTTATAAAAGTTTGTACTAATACTCTGTAAGAATCCACACACATTGATAAGCTGACTTTCCTGTTTGCCATGCTCCAAATGTCTTAAAGATTAGACACAGCACATATATCATAAAAAACATCAGGATAAATACTGAGTGCCTGGGTATTATCATAGTAGTCAAGGTTAACTAAATCATTTTTATTTTCGAAAAATACCATTTTCATACCCCAAAATAGATATTAATGGTACTGGTGATTAAGAAGCTCAGAAGCTATACTTTAACATATCCTTACTGTGGAAATAAAGTAGTAGGGCTCAGCAAATGTGAGTGGAAAACACCCAGGCACTTAATCAATAAATATTTGCTAAGAACTCTTAAATGATTGCAGCCTTGACAGAGTTGCATTAACATCAAATAGCCACATTTCTGTCCACTTAACATGGAATACTATAAGGATGCAATCAAGCCATGTTTAATAAAGTGGGTTAATCTACAGAAAATGTATTTTTTCACAATTAGAAAAATTTAACATCTTTAGTCAAACACTTAGATGAAAAACAGCCTAAAGAAAAATAAAAGACTGATACACACTACCTATTTCAACTATCAAGCAAAATGCTCTCACGGTGACTGAAGAAAAATCATTTAATATTCATTACCAGTTTGTAAAAGTATAACTCCAAGGAATGATTATGCTCACAAGTAAACAAGATTTTTCCAAAAGATTTGTAACTAAGGTACGCAAGACACAAAATCAAACTGCAAAATTAGTTCAAAGCAATTAGAGTCCAATAGTTCTCTTATGTTTTCTTGTATATTCTTTATTTTAAATTGATATTTTAGAACAGTAAATTATCTTTCACAGCAGTGCCTCCTGGTCTGATAATACAGTACCCCATTTCTGAATGTAAAGATTTAAAATAAATCAAAATGAACATTAAGGCGTACAAACAGCTACTTTAAGCCTGCCCTTATTTAATAAAGATCAGTTTTTACTCATATTCAAATACATGGAATGTTGGCACAAAACTGAAGCTGCTGTAGAAAGATCACAGATGTTCTCTGGGTTATTGAAACTTCCATTTCTCTAAAAACATACCCTCATATGGTCTTAATTTTACAAATTTAAGTGTTGAGAAATGTCTAATAAGTAACAATTAAAATAAAATGTTTTATTTGTAAATTATGTACAGAATATACTTTATGTTATGACAAGGAAATGGGGAATAAGAGCCATGACTTTCCAACCAATGCTGTTCACTTTCTCTGTTGGAGATGATCATCTTTCTCTGAATCAGACGTACAAATCAGTTTGGATTTCCTACATTGGAAAAGGAGAATTTGTAGCTAAACTAAAAGTTTTGCTGCATTGTTACTATTGGTTTTTTTCCACAAAATGCTTTTGAACCCTGCTAACTTAGAATCTTAAAAGAAATTTCCTGGTATAATTTTATAATGAAAAAAAAAAGCTTACCTACCAAGAACAATGAGTTTTAAGAATCTTAAAGAAACTATGAAATGGCTACATAACTATGCATAACCTGAAATATTGGAGTTTCTTTATTTCTTTTAAAGTTATTTTGATTAGTTTAACAGTAAAAAGCCATACAACTATCAAAAATGCCATTAATCTAAATGTCATTGTGTAAAGTGCCTCTTTGACAACTATCAAAATGAATGAGACCTACTTACTGTAAAATTATCAAATGAATAAAATTCATTAATGGCTTTAAACTGTACCAATAATAGTACCAATATTCTATAAAATAAAAGACTGAATATAACTTCTTGGATGTCAAATACATTTCAGTAAATAGATTTAAAGAATGCTACAATGCCATGTGTACATTATGACGATCAGCCAACATAGAAAATCCAACCTCTTGTACTTATTCAGTCCCAAATTAGTCAGATTATGATTTTTCATGTGAAGATTTAAGTGTTTCTCCATCAGTCTTCCTCCTCCTCCTCCTCTTCACAATCCCCATCTGTTTGCTGTTCCAGTTCCTCTTTTGTTATCATTTCAAAATCATTCCCATTTCCACTACTGTGTTGGGATCGGTCATCTTCCCTCCTGTCACTGTCTGTGTCTGAATGCCGTTCTCCACCTGAGCCTTCTGTTCCATGATTTCCTGGTCCTACTTTTCCCTCTTCATCTTCTTTTTTCTCACTGTCTGACTTTTCCTCACTGTCGGACTTCTGCTGCTTTTTGGTTTCAGATTTCTCATCTTTCTTTAAGTCTGCTTTTGGTCCTTTGTATTCATGTGTGTACAGAGGCCTGAAGGAGTCAATGAAGCCCACATCAGCAGTCAGATTTGGCAAGAACCAAAAGTGATGCCTTCCTCCAGTTATGAGCCAAATGATGAGAAACAGAATGCAACGAGCTGTGGAAGAAAAATTTCTCTAATTGAATAACTCAAGCCTTGACTCAGAAAGAAGGGAATATTTGTTAATAAAAAGCTGGAAAAGCAGTTTTATTATTTGTACATTCCACACATCTTAAATATGAATATTTAAATCCTGACTAGTTTAGCAGTTGTCATAGTATTGCAGAGGTAGAGAAACTTGAAGTTGTAATGCTACACTGCCACTCTCAAAAAATTACTTCTATTTTTTTCATCTGAGTGCTGTTTCATAGATATACATTTATGATTTACGCACTTTATGATGCTATACTTCAATAAACAGCAGTCGGTTGGAAGTCTGAGTATTCATCAGACCCTAGTGTAAGAAAAGAAAGAAGAGCCAGGTGTGGTGGCTCATGTCTGTAATCCCAGCGACTTGGGAGGCTGCAGCAGGAGGATCACTTGAGGCCAAGACTTCAAGACCAGCCTGGGCACATAACAAGACCCTGTCTCTAAAAAAATGAAAAAAACTAGCAGGTGCTGTGGCTTGTGCCTATAGTCCCAGCTACTTGAGAGGCTGAGACAGGAGAATCATTTGAGCTCAGAACTTCAAGGCTACAGTGCATAGCAACAATGCATTCCAGCCTGGGCAGCAGAGGAGACTCTGTCTCTACAACAAAAAGGAAAAAAATAAAAAGTAAAAAGCAGGACTCCATCATGACTTTACTAGGCTCTTGGTACTTTTGCCTTTGTAGGGCACTTACTCCATTAAAAAATACTAAAAATTATATATAATATATATATTTATGACTGTATTGGTATAAATGCAAACAAAATACTGCATGGGTTTACTATTTTTATTTATATATACATATAAATACATATTTTTTAATACTTCTGAGTCTAAAGAAATGAAAATGAAAACCTACACATATTGCAGGTCCATGGCATGTGCCTACCCTGCTTAAAGGATAAATTGGCCCTGAAAAAAGAATTCTACTATTAGTAAGTTTCTATCTTCTAATTCTTTTTATTTTATTAATTAGGCATATTATATAATTTTTGCTTATTTAAGGACCAAGCCTCTCAATATCAGGAAACAATACAATGCTAATGAAAGCAAGATCACTTAAACATATAAGGTTTATGAAATTATTCTTTTAGAACATTATATTATGATAAAACTGTGGAGTAATGGAATTTTAAGTTTAAAATTTGTAGTAATAAGTTATCACAAACCCCAACATTTCATATAGTTTTCTCTAAATTTACCAGTTATGTAGAGCTGAGTGATTTTCATTTTTTTTTTTACACAGAGTCTTGTTCTGTCACTCAGCTAGAGTGCAGTGGCGTTATCATAGCTCACTGCAACCTCAAGCTCCTCAAGCTATCTTCCTGCCTTGGCTTCCCAAGTAGTTGGGATTACGTTCCTATTTTTTTGTAGAGATGAGGTCTTGCTCTTGCTCAGGCTGGTCTCGAACTCCTGACTTCAAGTGATCTTCCCACTTTGGCCTCTCAAAGTGCTAGGATTACAGGTGTGAGCCACCACGCCCAGCCAGATTTTTCCCTTTTCTGAAAGGTCATAATGATTACATGAATGTTATAGACTAACCAATTATGGCAGGATCTTTAGTGTTTCTGCTTTTGTTTTCTTGACAATTATATCACTGTCTTCATATAAAGCCTGAAAAAAGTTCATCTATGCTTTTTCCATTATTTTGCTTTGGATAAATAGAAGGAAATGATTACAGCTGCCTTGACTTTTATAAAGTAGTAATTTTTACTTTACAAGAATATAAATACTCGGAAAAACTCCTGTACACATTAGAATCTTTTGCAGTATAAACAGAAAAGGTAAACATGTTGAAAATTATGATTTTAAAAATAAATTCCACTGATAGATAAGAGATAATGAATAACATTTAAGGAGGCTGCACATTTTTTCTCCAAATATAATTATGATGCTATGATAGGTTTTGGAGTATTGTTAAGACAGATGGTTCATAATATGAAATCTTGTATCAAATCCACGAAAAAGCACCACAAAAATGGCACAAATAAAACCTAATTTCTTACCACATACAAACTGGGCTTGGCAGAATTCTAACATGCTTTATAGGTTTTCTCTACGTGGCATTAGATTACCAAGGGCAAAAAGGGAAGCCTCATGGGAAAACTGTGACATGCATTGTTATACTGTTTCCATACTATGTTTTAGAAATTGCCAAAATTCTTATTTTAAATGGCAATATTAACAATGCATATTCAAAGTAACATCAAATATGATTGTGACCAATATTTAATATTTCATAGGGTAATATAAAAAAATCTAATTTATAAGTGAAGTGCAGATCAAAACTACTTGCAAGTATATATGAAATTGCATTTTCTAACAGAATCAACATAAAATGTTGGGTTTGCTTCCTGGTTTAATTTGGAAGACTATTTGATCCATAATGCATATTTAAATTCATAGAATATTTAAAATGAAAAAAACATTACTGAAGAAACAGTATTTTAAAGAGCAAAATTATATAATAACAATAAATTATTGTGAATATTGGTTTAATTTAAAGATAAGCAAGTGTAATAATTCTATTCAGTGGAACTAAACCTTTGCTAAAAATTTTCAAGGAGCTTCTAAATTTCAGGGATTTGAGAGGCAGAAGGCATCAATTATATTATGTCTAATGTCAGATCAAAGTTTATGGCTTTTCTCTTTCTTCATGTAGGTATTAGTATTACACTAACACTAGTTACCTGCTTAACAGCCTTAGATGTCATTTCTTGGCCTACAAATGTGCATGCATTTGTGTTACATGCAGAAGCAGCAGGGGATTTTCTCAAGGTGACTAAGCTAGAGTAAGGAAAAAAATGAATGGTGGGTGGAGAAGGCTTCATTCAGAGATCACAGAGAAGAAAAAGGTCCATAACCATGACTGATTGAAGGAAGACACCAATGAGCTCCTGGGTCAATGGATAGTGGCACCAAACTAGGACACCTTGATGACCATCAAGAAGGATGACCAGCAAAGGGAAATTGCTTATGGCTATAGGAGTAATGCTTTATAAATATAAATATCTATTATACATCACAGAACCTCAGAATAACATGCATCCAGTCCAGATAATCTTGGTCAAATTATGCCCTCTAATAACAGATATTAGGTCAACAATGTGGGTGTGGTTTTTTTGTTTTATAAAGAAGTATTCCTATGAGTTGGTGGAAAAATTGATTTGTCATTTGGGGAAAATAATCAGTACTTTATACCATATACCAACATAAACTCCAGATGAATCAAGGAATTCAATATAATTTAAAAAGAAATCACTAGACAGCTTTAGATAAGCTGAGAAAATTCATGAATTTTTTTCAAGGTGAAAAATTAGAGCTGACCAGTCTAAATGGGAAAATCTTCAAAGACTAGGATTTTTTTTTTTTTTTTTTTTTTGAGACAGTGTCTTACTCTGTCACCCTGGTTTGAGGGCAGTGGCATCATCATAGCTCACTGCAACCTCAAACTCCTGGGCTCAAGCGATCCTCCCGTCTCAAAACTCCTGAATAGCTGGGATTACAGATATGCGCCACCATGCCCAGCTAATTTTTCTATTTTTTGTAGAGATGGGGTCTTGCTCTTGCTCAGGCTGGCCTGGAACTCCTGACCTCAAGCAATCTTCCTGCCTCAGCCTCCCAGAGTGCTAGGATTAGAGGTGTGAGTGACGAGACTTGGCTGAAGACTAGGATTTTAAGTAAAATAATATTTGTTGGTTTTTTTCCCCAATTAAACAAGTAATAATTATTCCCTAATTTTCCATTATTGTGGAAAAATACAGAAAAGTACAGATAAAAAATTAAAATTGTAACTAACACCACTATTCACATTTGGTATATTTCCTTCCAATCAAACCCTGCCCGGCATTTGAGTATTACCATTTCAAAAAAATGTTCCCAATTAAGTAGGGTAAAAATATCTCATTATGTTAATTTTATTTTCTGACTACTAGTAATGAGCATTTTTATATAGTTTCTAATTATTTGACTTTCATTCCTTCTTTCAAAGGATGAAAGGGTGTTTACGTCCTTTGTCAATTTAATATTTAAATCCTCTTATCAAGTAAATGGGAATTTTAAGCTTTTGCCTCTCCTGCCAGTTTGTTGCTTGTTTTTAATTTTGTCTGTTTGATAAGAAAGTTTTGTTTTATTCTTATGTGATCCAAATCTACCAGCCTTTTTTGTTATTTTTATATTGCTTTTTAGCTATAAAAGAGCCCAATCATCCAGAAATGTAAAAAAAAAGTTCAACTATGTTTTTCTGCTTGATTTTTAAAACATTTAACGCTTTAATGCATCTAGAATTTATTTTGATACCTGGGTGAAAATTGTTGATTTTCTCCAAAATGGCAAATCAATTGTTTAGAACCACTTATTAAATATATGCAAAGAATTTAGATATTTAATACACATTTCATTTGCCTTAAGTCAAAATATAGAAATGTTTTACTGAGTGTATCATGTCTAATAAATGATCAACCACTGCAAAAATATTATAGCCCTTGCCATAGCTAATTTTTAAAGCACATTTATTTGCAGATTAAGATATAATAATGTATGGTATATTTCAAAATAACTAAGAGTAAATTTCAAATATCTCACCGTAAAAAATGATAGGTCAGCCAGGTGATGGATATGTCAATTATGTTAATTGGCTTGATCATTCTACATTGCACACATTTATCAAAATATCACATTATACCTGATAAATGTGTACAACTATGATTTGTTAAAAAATAATACCAATATTTAAAAAATAAATTAAAAAATATATTAAACCCATTTTCTTCACATTAGAACAAATCTAATCAAGCGTCAGTCAGTTTTGGGATTTGACCTAGAAAGTAGAACCATATACTTCTTGATTTACCTATATTAATTTTGCTTGAACTTTATTGAAGCTCCAGATTTATAGTCCAACTATTCAATGCTTACCTTACTGAAGTCAGTTTTACTAATAACAATACGTACCAACAGCAAGGAGAAGAATACTGGCTACAAAACAGCCTGCACCCACACTGAGGTAATAAACACCTACTCTCATTTCCGCTGGCCAAAGAGGGAAGAGGGTGGCTGCTATTACTGCAATCACTAGAACAAGAAATGACAAAGTTACATAGATAACTTTTAGAAGAAAAATTTAAATGGAATGGTTTCAATTACAGTGAACATATTCATAAGGGGAAAAAGTATGAAACATATTGGAATATAAAATTGGCATTTTCAGAGGTAAAAAATGGTCAATTACGAGCAATTTCATATTGTTCAACCTAAATTTTATGCTGTCCTTAAATTAGGTTCAGTTTTTTTCAGTATAAATTACATATAATTAGAAAAAGGAGCCGTGTAAAAACGTAAAATTGCTGGCTCTTTAAATTATTAACTATAGCCATTTTCAATCTATATTTATTTTTTTAAAATATTAAGATATTTGCCTACGGAGTAGGAGAACTAAAAGAAATAATAAAATAACAAACCTAACAAAAATTGATTCCAAAGACCCTTCCCTGAGATTCTGATTCTGGAATGGAGCTCTGATACCCAGACTGAAAAAAGTCCCCAGGTGATTCTGCCATAGACGGTTTTTAGTACTTAGGGAAACTGTATACAAGCATCTCTAGCTGTTTTTTTTTCCCACAAGTAAAGTGGGGCCACATGAATGAATTATAAGAAATCAGAAGCTTCGTTATTAGGTCTTTAGAGTAAAATCAAGATTCAAATCTAGCTCTATCATTTTTAAGTAACCCTGGGCTACTTACTTAACCCTTTTGAGGCTGTTATCGTATATTTAATAAGTGCCCGTTCCTCTGTTTTAAAGGTTGTTGTGAGGATGAAATGAGACATTGTATGTAAAATATTTAGCAAAGTGACTACATTGTAAGTAATCAATAACTGTTAGCTATTTGGGTTGGGTTTAATTGAATTTCAACTCTGCTATAAAAAAGTTATTTTGAATGGGATCCTATGATATCAATCAAGCTTACTTCAACGGCTACTTTCTTTTTCTATTTGTGAAATCATTCTTTCCCCACAAAACTTGCCCTGAACTTATGACTATACACTCACACTAAAAAACCACATCAAAAGGTATAGCAAAGATTAAGTTTTCATCTAATTCTTGCTCCACTCCTCAGAGATTAACTACTATTAAGCTTATTTGTATTCCCTGAGACTGCCTATATATAAGTAAAACTAGCTACACCGAACTTTTTATCTAAATAAATGAGCTTATACTATAATGTTTCACAACCTTTTTTTCATTTAATCTATTCTAGATATCTTTCCATCAGTACACACTAATTCTTTAAAATCCGCCCAGTATCCTATTGGGTAGTTGTACTGTAATTTATTCACCATTCTCCTATTGAGAAACGTGTTTCATTTTATCCTGTTACAGACAATATTGCAAAAACCCTTGTATGTGTACATTTGTGTACCTGTGATTACAGCATACGATAAATTTCTTAAAGTGGAATTATTAGATCAAAGGGTATAGGTGGCATTTCAAATTTGAAAGATAGTTTCTAGATTACTCTAAGTACAGTATGAGGGATTTAGATTAAAATAGATAATATGTCAATACAT
Source organism: Lepilemur ruficaudatus (assembly GCA_963574885.1). NCBI lineage: Eukaryota > Metazoa > Chordata > Mammalia > Primates > Lepilemuridae > Lepilemur > Lepilemur ruficaudatus. The sequence continues at coordinate 24,029 of CAUYRT010102118.1, forward strand.
ATTCTTTGTGCAACTGTATGAGAACAGCCAAGGGATAAATTCTTATAAGTGGAATTGCTGGGTCATTGTATATGCATGTAGAATTTGAAAGATATTGCTAAACTGTCCTTCATAACAACTAAAACAATGGACATATCTATTATATCAATTGTTGGCGAGTGTTGATTTTTTCCAAGACCTTCACTGTCAAATTTTGTAATCCTCTTAAACAGTTTGCCAATTTCTCAAAGATCTTTGTTTTAATGTGTTCCAAAAATTTTCCTTAGTTTATCATTTATCTTCTGACTTTATTTAAAGTACATATTTTAAATAATAGCTATTTTATGTTAAGTTTAAATAATAGCTTAAATAATAATTTAAGTAATAGCTATTTTATGTTAAGTTTAGAAATATTTTCTCTTTTTGGATCTGCATTTTGTTTTCTAAATTCTAGGATGTCCTTTAAAGCTACTTACATCCTGCTACTTACCAAGAATTAATCCCATGACAAATGTTTTAAAGTGAACTGGGTCATAGATCCATACATATACCTAGAAGAATCAAGAAACTTCAGTGCTTAAAAGTTCTAAAGTCACATTAGAAAGTGCTTAATGCTTAATTCTTGATTTTAGGTACCCTGAGGCAGTCACCAACCTCTTAACACATGAGAAATACTTTCTAAAGTAAACAAATTCCAAAGACCTTTTCCTTCTTCAGTAGTAGTAGTTCTTTCCGCATCCATTCAGTTGGAAAACGATTGTAAGAAAACTATAAATTCTGTAATGAACTTTGTAGATTTGTATGTACTTATATGCATTTAACAATTTGTTCATGTGTTTAAATCATTATTTATTCAACTGAAAGAACAGCAATTGTCAACCTTTTTGTCCCTAATGTAATAATATTTGGGCTAATACAGTTAAGACAGATTCCAACCAGGCTCTATCACAGATCGAGCAACTCTCAACTTCACCCTTTTGTCTCCTTCTGATAAGACATGAAGAACCAATATTAAAGATCATGCTTGGTGAACATAAAGATTTTATGACTCCCAGCCAGGCATGGTGGCTCACGCCTGCAATCCTAGCACTCTGGGAGGCCGAGGCAGGTGGATTGCTCAAGGTCAGGAGTTCAAAACCAGCCTGAGCAAGAGCGAGACCCCGTCTCTACTAAAAATAGAAAGAAACTAATTGGTCAACTAAAAATATATAGAAAAAATTAGCCGGGCATAGTGGCACATGCCTGTAGTCCCAGCTACTCAGGAGGCTGAGGCAGAAGGATTGCTTGAGCCCAGGAGTTTGAAGTTGCTGTGAGCTAGGCTGATGCCATAGCACTCTAGCCCGGGCAACAAAGTGAGACTCTGTCTCAAAAAAAAAAAAAGATTCTATGACTCCCTGTACTAATTTCACTGCCCACTCATCCATGGAGGGCCAATAGCCCATAAGCTGGGAACCACTGCTTCAAAACTTAATTAACTTTTATCGGGCTATTATTTTATACAACAGAAATTTATTTCATCATTCAGATCAGAACTCTGCTTGATCATCATCCATAAAACTCTTAGTTTACCATTTGCTTTCATCTCTCAGTTTCTACAAATAGTACTCTTCCATTTTCTAGTTCTATATTGATCAGAACTCATTAGTGTCTTTCCAACTAGGTTCTCTATTTCTAACACCTGGGGTTCCACGTCAAACCCCTTCCTATTTCACTCTATTTGCATTTTCCCTAGGAATCAGATCCACGGACATTACTTCTGCCAGTTTCCATTCTAAAAAGTACGTTTTTTAAAATAGACATTTCCCAACTTTGAAAGTTTTGGTGTGCATGCTGCTTTCTACAGAATAAAATCTAGCTTTTTCAAGACAGCAAACACCCATGCTTTTGCTCAGGCTGCTTCTTTCCCTGACATACCTAAAACTCCTTCCTGGCAATTTGCCAGTTATCCTTCCAGGCTCAGTTCAAGTGTCCACGGTCTCCAGACCCTCCTTATCCTTTCATATTAAATTAACTATTCCTAATTGGTGTTCTCACACTGTTAACACTTACCACACTGTAATATACTAACATGTTTAAATGCTTGTATCTTTGCTAGGCTCTAAGAGCTTCCTAGCAAAGAATTTTACTGTATTTATCATGCTATTCCCAGCACCTATAAAAATGTCTGGCATACAGCTGATGCTCAGTGTTTAACTGAGGGTATCTGAGTTCTCATGTTAAAAAAGACCTATGATCTTCTATTATAGCAGTTCTTTACCAAGAGTTTATATCAGAATCACTGAGGACACTTTATTACAGCTACATAACCCTTCCCCCATTACACACTAGATATTCTCATGTAAGTATGTCTGGAACAACCCTAGAACACATAATTTTGAAAAGCTGTCCCAGAATTTCAAACACATAGCCCTAGGAGCCACTACTTTAAATATGTTACTTTTGTATAGGTATAGCAAATGGGATATGGTCTTGAAATTCACAACAGTTCAATGGCTAGTATATAACTAAAGTTTATGTATGGGTTAAGTGACTAAATTAAGTAGTCTTCATGGAAGGCTATCACCATACAAATCTCTCATTACAAAAGATACAATAAAAACCATCTCCTCGAGGAAAGCATCAAGTAGTGTTGAAAATTTTAGGCCCCTGATGTGATGTGTCTGACTATATATTGTATAAGAGAGACCAGTAGGTGTCCCCTATTAACCATTCTGCTCATTTTCTGTTGATAATAATGGAAACCCTGCATTTTAGCTGGGTTAATAATCACCTAGTATAAAAAGTACATTTCCAAGAGTTTACTTCAGGTGAGCATGACCTTGTGACTAGGTTCTGGACAATGACATCCAAGCAAAAATGAAACTGTCAGGTTCCTGGGCAGTGCCCTTAAGATGATCTCCTTAAAGAGGAGGCAGGTTCCTCACTCTCCTTTTCTCTTTTGGATGCAGATATGAAGTTGGCAGTCATTTTGGACCACAAAGTAACGTTACCTAGAAGCCTCACACAGAGGAGAAAAGACAGGAAGAGCTTGGGTCCAACACGGAGCTGCCCACCTGTACTGCCTACCTCTAGATTTCATCGATGAGAAAGAAATAAGCATCTATTTTGTATTAAGCCACTGTTATTTCAGATTTCCTATCACTCACACACAGCCAAATCTAATTCTGACTTTTAAAAAATCTAAATTCAGAGAAATTATGGACTTTTAAAACTAGAGTAGCTTTATATACTTAAATGCATGGTTATATTTATCTAAATGATTTCTGTTATTAGTGAAGGCATCAAATTTATTTCTAAAAACTTCTATGGAAAACTAGATTTCTAATTATGGGCTAAATACTCTCACCTCATTTCCATCCAGAAAAACTTGATCATCATGTGGCTCAAGTTTGAATTTTTTCTTAGTTTCCTTCTTTTTGGGAGTGCCTGGAGTTTCCTCCTATAAAAACACAAGTTGAATAGAAGAAGTAACACAAGCAAGCAAAAAAACTCAATATGACATTCATACAGTAAAAAAATGTTCACTATTTGTAACACAGAAATAAAACTTCTCAACCATGTATTTATAATAACCCTAATATGGTTATCACAAGTGGTTGTTGCACATTTTAAATGTGTTCATATACCACATGTGTGCATAGTGATTTTTATTTTTATTTAATTTTAGTTGAACTCACTTTTTTTGATTCTTCCTTTTCACCATCTTTTTTTTTCTCTTTTTCCTTTTTCGTCTTTTCATCCTTTACATTTTCTTTCTTGCTCTTTTTATCTTCTTCTTTTCCACTTTCAGCTTTTCCTTTATCTTTTTCTTTCTTTATGTCCTTATCATACTTCATTTTCATTACTTTTAGTGCCCGGTGAAAAAACTGCTTCTTTAAAAGCCTTTGGAAAAAAAAAATATGACATTCCATTCCCCATTGATTATACAGATACAGACTAAAAAGCTAAAGTATCAAGACCTGAATAAAATGAGCAAAGGAAGACATAATTTGGCAACTCATAAAAGAATTTACAACTAATAAGCCCATGGAAATATAGTCAACTCCACCAATAATCAAAAAACTTTATAGCCAATTATATAAAACTTGTCAAACCTCAGTGATATTTAATTTTCATTTTTAACGGTTTAGGTATAAAAGAGATTATAGGTTTGAGATTATCCATATAAAGCTTCTCTCTGGGTTCATTAAGAGTAATCAAGCTGGGCATGGTGGTGGTGGTGGTGGTGTGTGCTGGTAATCCTATCCACTCAAGAGGCTGAGGCGGGAGGATTGCTTGAGGCCAGGAGGTGGAATCCAACTTAGTGAGAGATCCTCCTATCTTTACAAAAAAAAAAAGAAAAAAAAAAAAAAAGACAGGTGTGGTAGCAGGCATGTGTGCCTATAATACTAGCTACTTGGGAGGCAGAGGCTGCAGGATCACTTGAGCCCAGGAGTTTGAAGCTACAATGAGCTATGATCACGCCACTGCACTTGAGTCTCGGCAACACAGTGAAATCCTATCCCTTAAAAAAAGGGGTGGGGGTGGGAGAGAAATAAACAATTTAAGAAATGTTAACAGATTAAAAGTATCTCCACAATTTGATTGATCCAAATGTCTTTTTAGCTGTCTTTCTTGATTTTATTTTTTTACCTCTACTTCATTGTTCAGTCTGCCACTATAATCAAATATCTTCAAGTAGGTAATGAATAATGAAATATACTAAAGTAAGATTTCTGGACACTGAAAAGGGCTCTAACATCAAATTGAAAAATGTGTAATATATTTGGTAAAACACTATGTATTCCTAGTTTCACTGATTTCTGTTTAAATACCTTGTTCTTCTCCCTCTTTAGCAATTATTATTATTATTTGCATTCTCATCTCAGTGCATTCACACTGGCTGTTCCTTTCACCTAGAATGCTCTTCCCCTAAATAACTATGCCCTTTTGTTTCACTCTCTCACTTCCTTCAAGTTTTCCCTCAACCACAACCTACTCTGTTTAAAACTGTAAGCCTGCTCCCATCCTCTCTCCTTTCCTATCCATAGCACTTATCTTTTAACTCACTATATAATCTGTTATATAAGTTTGCTCTTCACTAGACTGTAAACTGCTTAATGGTGCTTTATTCATTTTTTAATCTGACTCCAAATTAAGTCAATGCTTTCCTCTTTAACCCTATAATCCTATTCAAGAAATTGGGTTGCCATTACACCTTAGTCATCTAAAAGCTACTTTTTCAAATCTCATGTTCCAGTTTCAGAGTTCCTGATTTGTTTCTTCATTTCTGCCTGGATAATGTACAAATACCACAACAAAATCTAGAAATTAGGTCTCACTACCACTTTCTGTGCCTGCTAATAATGGTGACTAATTACCTTTCTACTTACACCTCACTGGTGCCTGCTCTAGCATATCATACCACTTGTTAACTAGCTGCTTCCTTCCTGCACAGATAATCACTTCTTTCTGTCATTGTGTTGGGCCTCTGAAGCACCTGTGTTTTATCTGCCTGGCTGGGCTTCCATCTGCTGCCCAATTAGGTACAGGCCATGAGCATTTCCACAAAGTTAATTTCTAGGTTTCTTCATTTGGCCCATTCTACTTGTTCAAAAGACCTATTAAGCATATAATTGTGTAACTGTTCAAACTGCTCCCCAAAATACTACCATTAACATCTGTTATGCAAACATACATATGTAAACAAACAAAAATCTGAAAGGAGACCTTAATGATTAACTACTTATGAATAGAAAGTGGGATTTAAGAGTAGTAATGGGGTGTTTGAATATGAAGGAGAGTTTTATATTTTTAACTTTACTTCAGAATGTCTTAAAAAATTTATAGTGAACATATATTCTAATTTTCTTTGTTTATACGCGTATGTGATTTCCAGATTTTCTGTCAGGAATATCTTCCCCCTCATTTCAGAAACGTTTATTACCACGCAATATGAAAATAAAAATACATCCTGCTCATCATATGTTAATTGAAAAACCAGCATTTTATATTATAGATGTCCATACATTAAGAGTACATTATGTACACACACACACACACACATATATCTACTTGAATGTATGTGATAATGTGGTTGTCTATGAAGCAACATTATTAGTAATTTGGATTTTCTTCTAAATCATTTTCTACATTTTCAGTTTTCTCAAATTTATGTTAGTAGAAAAACTTATTCTTAATAAAGAAATAATTTTAAAAATAAACCATAGAACTCTAGTAGGAAAAACTTCTTCCATTATGAGTAGATACAGAAGGGCAAAGAACCAGCAAGATCATTTGTTTCTGTCAACCTTCCTGCACAGCTGAAGGAAAAAAAAGTAGACTTAACCCCAATCAAATTGGTGTTGAAAATAATTTTACATTTAGGTAGACAGGTTCAAATACCACCTCTACTACTTAACTAGCTGGGTGATATTGGGAAGTTACTTAATTTCAGTTTACCTCTAAAATGGGGTATTTATCTCATAAGGGTTGTTTTTAGGATTAAATGAGAAGCATGTAAATTGTTCAGCATAGTCTCTGGCACATATGTATTCAATGTTAGCCATTATTGCTATCGCAAAATCTCTAATTTCATTTAATAGCTATGGAATATATACACATTTGGTTTCATAAATCACTACATTATAGCATCATTCCATTCTGTAATAAGTAGACTCATTGACTTATTCCTTGGTGAGTCCTTAGAGAATGTTTCAATTCATTCTACGCCAAGAAAAGTGAGATTAACACTATTTAACCTCTGTGACAGTATCAGAGCTTTCATTTATTTAGCTTTAAATAAATGATACAGGACAAATCACTAACACAAAGTTCTCTGACATTTTTACAGAACTATTCATACTTCCCTATATCAGTGTGTTCTATGTCCTTGTTTGGATGAGTATTCTTTCTTCCCTTATTTGTTGGGTAATCACCTATTTATGTTTCAAAATTTGATTAAAACATTTTCTCTGTGAAGTCATTCTTGATAGTTTCACCATCTATGTCTTCCTTATAGAACACACACTACATTGTAATTAGTTATAAATCTTTCCTAACAGATTAGAGTATGTGTTTTAAGGCACGGACCAAGTCACAGTCACTGTATTCCTAGGGCCTGACATATAACAGGTATTTGATGAGTATTTGTTGAATAAATAAATGGTTTTGAAACAGCTTGTAAAACGTTTTAAAATTTCTTCTGTATTTTTTCCTTACCTCTTAATTTTTTCTTTCAGATTTAAGAAACATTTATTGAATGCCTCATACATGTTGGGGACTTTCACCAACATGGCAATGGCTAGTTTTTATTAAGTGTCCACATTGTGCTATGGAGTAACAATAGAGTATAAAACAGTCCTACAATTGTTTTCAGATTTAGCCGGCAAGAGATAAAAAAAAACTAACATATATGCAATAATGTAACAACTATAGAACAGTTAAAGGCCAAACTGGATGATACTAACTTGATAAATTCAGTAGAACTTTATATACAAAGGCTAATGTAGGCTGGAGGACCTGGGGTATACTACACCGTAGAGGTAGGACTTTAGGAATGTATTTGTAATATTGAGAGGCAGATAGGACAGGGGAGGGAGAACCGTTTAGGGAACATGGCAAGTTATGATCAAAAAGAGACCAGGAAAATGAGTATGGTATATGTATTAATTCAAGATTGAGGAGGACAAAATTGGACTGGAGGTTTGGTGATACAAAGTCTTCTGGAGACTAGGTTGAACAGTTCATACACGATACAGGCCATAAAAAGGTATAGATTATATTAAAAAGAGTGTTTTGTTATCATCCTACATTTTCCTATTTTCTTTTGTTTTTCCTCAGACACCATCATGCCCACTTAGTTGCTTCAGGAAATGAAAACTAGAAACCACTAGTTCCTTTGTGGTTTTGTCTGTTATTAGGCAGTAACCCATGAGGACTGGCCGTGACAAGGACTATTATGGTTATATTAGAAATGCCTCTGAAGACCTTAGGTGGAGTTATACTTCTTCATTTTATTACAGAAAGGACCCAAAAAACCTGACATCAATGGGGATAACATATATAATGAAAATCACATTTGTCTCTGGGACATTTTTGAACTTTTCATGTAAAAAAGCTCCTAAAAAGCCAAGAGATGTGGATTAATACTGACTGCTTTCCTCAGAGATTTGGGCTCACAGATTTAGTACCTGAAATATTAGTATTGGCAGATGAACCAATTTTAATTTCTGCTCTATTAAATGCATCATTTTGTTGGAGGAGACAGTATAGTGTAATAGTTAAGAGCATAGACTATGGAACCAGACTGCTGGATTTAGAATCCTAGATCTGCCACTTACTAGCTGTGTGTCCTTGGACAAGGTACTTACATTCTCTGTGCCCCCGTTTCTGTATTTTGTAGCATCTCTTAATTTTTACACCATATGTAAAAAATAAACCTATTTTGTGTCAGGTAAGAAAGTTTGCACTTTGGAGCTAATTCTAACTAGACAAATTGTTGTAAAAGATAAGTAAATATCGACCGCACCACTGTTAGCTCATCCTTACCCCAACAATGAAACTTGTTTCTGAAAGGTCCGCTAGTAATCTCTACTCTTTGCCAACTAAGATTTTTAAGAAATATTTGATAATTTCTTAACATGATAGCTTAAAAAACCAGGTTGTGAAATAAGAGGGTTCTCAGAGGTGGCTGATACTTTAAGTGCCATTAAATAAAATATTAGTAAGTGTTGTGTGTACCGCCCTGCCAAACACATAAAACAATCTCAAATTTCCATAGATTATAAACTTTAGTGTCATGATAACAAAATGTAGTTAACATCTATTAAGAAACAGTAAGTAAGCCAGGCGCGGTGGCTCATGCCTGTAATCCTAGCACTCTGGGAGGCTAAGGCAGGTGGATTGCTCAAGGTCAGGAGTTCGAAACCAGCCTGAGCAAGAG
>CAUYRT010102119.1:0-26690 GCA_963574885.1 Lepilemur ruficaudatus
ACCACTCAAGTTGACTTATCTTGTTACATTCAAAAACCTACTCTGTCAAAGTAGTCCATAGAGTACATACATAGTGCTCCAACTGTATCTACGTACAACCAACACTCCATTTTAAGTGTACAATTAAATGATTTTCAGTGATAACTCCGCAAAGGTGGGCATTATCCTCATGATAATCTGAAGCTCAGGGAGGTTTAAATGCCACCCAAAATCAACTCATCCTGGGCTAGCTCCGTCTGGCAATCCTATGAGGTCCACTCTACTCCCTTCTAACAATTATTGAGCACTTACTTTATACCAAGAATTGTGCACAAAGCTGCTCATGCAACATCTAATCTAATCAGCGCAGCAACACTTGGAGGTAGGCGCATTTTTTGCGACTATTTTATAGATGACAAAACTATCTCAGAGAAGTGAAGTAACCTGCTCAAAGTATGGTTAGTAAGTAGGAGAGTGGGGATTCCAGCCCTATTCTATCTGATTCCAGAGGGTCTGCTGTTGGCTAGCAAGAAACTGCCTTCTCCACCTCCCACTGGGAAGACAGTCTTCACTGCTTGTGTAAGGTCAAGGCTAAGGGGCAGCAAACATGGTGTCGGCTCCACAGGATCTACGTGAACAGGGGTGTTGGAATTCGGCAGGCCTGACTTTGAAGCCACTCTTGCCCTTTACTAATTGTTTTACTTCAAGCAAGTTATTCGATTTGCACCTCAGTTTCTGCCTCTGTAAAGTGGGAATAAAACGAAGGTAATGCATGTTCCTTGAAATGGTGCAGGAACTCACTACAGAGCTGCCACCTTTGGGAAGAAAAATATATACTAAGTTGATGTCAGGTAAAATAACGGGATGATAGTAAGTCAGAGTTGCAGAGCCTTGCGGATTACTCGTGAGAGGCCACAGAGCATTCTGGTTTGGTGCATGGGTGTTCTGTTAGGGTAGCTCTTGGCTGTGTGACCCTGGGCAAGGTAATTAACGTCTCTAAGCCTCAGTTTCCTCACCTATGAAATGGACATAAAAATACTACAACCCCATACAGGTTGTTGAGAGGATTAAAGGTGATGATGCAGGCAAGGCCTAGTGACCAGAACAGAATGAGCGTTGCGTGAATGCGATGGTCATTATCACAGGGAAACCAAGGCCCTGGAAGGGTAAATGCTTGTCCATGGTTGCATCTCCAGTTACCAGTGAGGGCGGAGCAGAATACAGACCTATTGATTTCTAATTCGTGCTGCTTCTCCCCAGAAGTGCAACCTTGGGCAAGTACTGAGACTTCTTAAGACGAAGCTCCCCCATCCGTCAAATGGGGACAGTTCTTCTTCCCCTGCCAATATGCCAGTAAGGATATGGAGAGAATTAAAGGAATGATCCAAGTAAAGCCTGTAACCCGAAGCACCTTACTGCTCACTCAGTGTTGGCTGCTGTAACTATTCCTTCCCTCCTGATGTGAAAGAGAGTAAACTTTATTCTTAGGAAGGAGGATGAGAAAAATGGGGGGAAACTTTCGCCACGGCTGTTCGCTGGCTCAGAGAAGGAGTGGGAAACGCCCACCTCAGAAAAGAAGCCCCTGTGAGGTGGACAAGTCTCGAACTAAAGAAAGCCGCCTAGGAGAAGTCACCTGAAGCGCTCTTGTCTTCCAGACTAACCAGGTTTCTCCTCGAGGTGCAGTGCCCAGAATAAGTGCCTTAGTCCTCTATGTGGAATTCTTTCTGCTTCTTATTCTAGAAGCTTCTGTCAGTTCAAATCAGAAGCACTTGCCTACAGTTCTCTGCTGCAGCGCTGAATGCTCCTGTGGAAAGAGCACATTGTTTGGAGTCTGAGTACCTGGGTACTGGCCCCAGACCTGCTATTTACCAGCTGTGTGTCTTGGACAAGTCCGTGACCCGACCTGAGCCTGTTGCTGTGGCTGTGAAATGTGAACAGTGATGCCTGCTGTCTGCGACACGGAATCGTGAGGTGCCCCCAGACGTCAAGCATTCCCCGCCTTTCACGGCCACTTCCCGCATCGCCTGCCCCTGGTCAGGGGGAAGTGAGGAAACCGTGCTATTGCCGACAACATAGCAAAATTTCCCTCTAAGTGTTTTGTCCTTTGTTTAAAAGGAAGCAGCTCTCCTTTCCACGTGCGGTCCTGATGCAGAAAGCGGGTGACAGCAGAGAGCTGGGCGAGCGTAGGAGACTAGAACGCTGTTTTAGGACAAGCAGGATCAGTTACTGGGTTGTTTAGCCAAAGCGATGCCCGTAAAGCAGGCGAGGCTTCGCCAGGCCACACAGATCAATGCCAGGCTGACAGGGGCCAGAGGACAGCGTGGAAACAGCACTTGAGCTTCCCGGGCTGCCCGGCTGTAAACGGCGCTGTTTCTCCTTGCTCCTCTTCGTCCCTGGGGCTGTAGGGGGCAGAACCACAGTCACCCGCAAGACTCTGGGCAGAGGTGGTGGCAGCAACCCGAGCCCCTCACTTGCAAGTCATTTGCCTTCAGTTTGGGAATGCGTCCATTTCATTGCTCTGTTTAGGGTGATTTCATCTTTTAAGTGAACTTCAGTGAATGATGGAATAAAATACTTTGCACAGATGGCCCTGCGCTCGAATGAGAGAAAACCATTATGCCTAGTGTAGAATGAAGTGCTTTATTTGTGTTTCTAAGGTTTTCTTTGCTGCCTTAAAAAAACATTTTTTTTAAGCTTTAAGGAAATCAACGTGTCTACCCACATTTGGCATTTCTGAGCAGGAAACTTATTACACCAGAGACGAGGATAGCTGTGGTTAGGATAGTCTAGATGATAATTAAATGCAAGAACTCAGACTGCTTGGGGTTGAGACCTGGCCCTATTACTTACTAATAACGTAATTTGGGGGAGGTGCCTTAGTATTTTTGTGACTCAGTTTCCTATTCTGTAAGACAGAAATAATGATAATATCCATCTCATGTGTTGGTAGTAAGCATTAAATGAGAAAATCTATATGAACTGCTTAGCATACAGTAAATGCTCCAAAATATTAACTGTGATTATTACTATTAAGGACTCAGAAAAACCTGTTTTATGAGTGGACTTGTGCCCCCCTTCCCTTCACATAATGTTGAAGTTCTAACTCCCAATACCTGTGAACGTGACCTTATTGGGAATAGGATCTTTGTAGATAACCTAGAGAAGATGAGCTCCTTAGGGCGAGCCCTAATCCAGTGTGACTGGTGTCCTTATGAAAGGGAAAAATTTAGACACAGAGACAGACATAACACAGGGAGAGCAGCGTGGGAAGATTGGAGCTGTGCTGCCACAAGCCAGGAGCTCCCAGAAGACAGGAGAGAGGCCTGGAACATATCCTTCCCTAGTGCCTTCAGAGAGAGCATGGCCCTGCTGACACCTTGCTCGGAGACTTCCAGTGTCAGAACCAGGAGACGACACGTTTTGTTGTAAGCGACTCAGTGTGCAGTGCTTTGATGTGGCAGCCCTGGCAACTACTACACCCACCCTTTCAGAGTGCCACGTTGAACAAGTATGTAAGAGAGATTTCTTAGAAGTAGCTCTTGTGTCTATTTCCAGAAAGGCAGAAACTTGGCTTTTGAGTATAGAATTACTCTAAATCAGACACTGTTGATTTTTGGATGTCTCAGACAATTTCTACCTTCTTCTCCCTTGTTACCTTCAATCAAAGCGTGTAGAATAGCTTTTTTAGCCTCTCTTGAAACAAGGCATAGACATGTCACACAGTTCTGACTGATAACATATAAGTAAAATTTTGCTGAGATGTTTGTGTGTATGTTGGGGGAGGAATGGTTCAGGCCTTTCCTGATAAAAGGGCCAGAGAATGTGAATCCTTCTTTTCTTCTTTCTTCCCCCCTTGAAAGTGAATGTGATGTCTGGAGCTACATCAGCCAGCCTGTGACAATGAGGCAGTCAACCCAAGGATAGAAAACCAAAGTGCTGGGAATGGTAAAGTGGAGAAACAGAAAGCACCTGTGTCCTGGATGGCATCACTAAGTGGCATACATGATGTTGGGTACCGTCATCCTCAATTATCTAGCTAGCCTTGTGAGCACATAGAGCCTCAATATAAGCCCCTGTTAGGGTTGTTTGTTTTTCGTAACTGGCAGCTGAAAGCATTACTAACTGAAACACTGCCTTGACTGATCATCCTGACCAGGATTTTGGAGTCTCTTCCTCACTTTCAGTTTTGAAGTGTGTTTCATTTTATCTGCCAGTTCCTTCTGCCTGTTCCTCATCTTCCCATGTGCCCTGACTTGGATTGTTTTGTAGAAGAGTACCGCCTGAGGAATGTGTCATCTTTCCACTCTCAGGACAAGGCTGAAGCGGAGCTGATCGACTGATCAGAGGGACACTATTTTCTCCTTTCTTGGAAGAGCTGTCATTAAAGGTGGTTAGGAGGACTTCTGGGGGGATGGGAGCACATACAGCCAAAGTCACTCAAGCACACATCTCTAAGTTGATGGCAATGCACATAGCGGTGAGAACATGGGCTTTGGGGTTAAATAGACCCATGTTTTGAATTCCATACCTCAACCACTGACAATGCATGATCTTTGGCAAGTTATTTAACCTCTCTGAATCTCTTTCCCTAATTATAAATAGGAAAATTGAGTCATTGGGAAGATTAGGTTAGATATTGAATGTGAAATTTCTGCACATAGTAGGTCTCTAATAAATAAATGGTTGACCTTATTGTCCTTTTCATGGAGAGAAAAACCAGCAATGATGCTTTAGGGAAGCTCTACATTCAGAGGCACTTTTCATTACACCTCTTCAGCCAAACCCTGTTTTTGCAACACAGAGTTGACCAGTTCAATCAAATAACTTCTTGGAACTCAACTTCACAGCTTGTTTCTGTGAAGGGGGCTGAGAACCATGAATGTAAAAAGTATGGAATAAGAGACACAAAGCCAAAGGTGAGCACGATACACAGGTCTGAGCACTTATTTTAGTTCTGGTGGTAAACGAGAAAAAAAATACATTTGAAGACGTGATTATAAATCAATTAGAGCAGCATTTTTCAACCTTGGCAGTATTGACATTTTGGGTCAGATACTTCTTTGTCATAAGGGGCTGTCCTGTGCCTTGTAAGATGTTTAGCAGCATCTCTGGCCTTTACCACTAAATGCCAGTAGCATCTCCCAGTTGTGACAACCCAAAATGTCTCCAGACACTGCCAAATGTCCCCAAGGGTGGTATGGGGGGCGCTGCGAACACAGGGTAATAGAGTCCTGATGTACAAAAAGAATCTCACTGGGTAACTCTCTCTGGGGACAACCTGCATGTGGTCCCCAATGCACTGGAACTCTGCATAACGTGCAAAATAGGAAGAGAGGAAAAGAAATAACTTTGCACATCTTTGCGCTCTGACCACCTCGTTAATGAGCGAAGGCTGAGGCGAGCTGGTTATTACTCTATCCGGACTGCAGAACAAGGAGTGATAATATTTGGACTATTTCATCAATCTGTGCCAAGGACCTCTTCAAATCAAGTCAGCTTAATGGGCAAAATGTTTGATATTCTGTAAAAAGACCTAGCGGATTCTCATCCATCCTTTTCACACAAAGCGCTATTACAGCCGAAAGGATCACTGCAAGAGCAGTTATGAAAAGGAAGCAGAGCCTGCAAAGGAGCCTCATTCCGGTTTTTAATAACGCCCCCAGATTGAATATGTGGAGGGGTGTTCGTGCCTCTCACACGGCCAGTGTTTGCCAAGCCCTTGCTCGTCTCACGCACAGAGACTAGAAAAAATCTGCACGTCGCTGTGGCTGCAGAACAGGGGTGTTTGCATTTTCCTCTCATTCTCTACTATTTCCAATACTTTCCAAAGGGTTCTTCCCCATGAACATCTATCTTTATCCTTCATCGTCATTTGCTTCCAAAAATGCGGTCTTAGGGAGAGTTGCTACTCATCTACGCTTCTTGCGGATTCTTTCTGGGAGCCCTTGGTCTTGAGATTGTAAAACGCTGTTCTAAAAGACTCTATTGTATATACTATAGAGCACTGAAGAGGGCAAAACTTGAGGGAGAGGCTGCGCTGCATGAAAATATTCATACACATTATTTCATTACACACTTGAGAAATGACAAGTTGGTTTGCAAGAACAGCGAAAGCCGTTCTCTTACAATTTTACCCATGGTTAAGAGCCTGTTCGCTTTACTCCAAACTCCACTTGAAACTTCTCCTGGATGTCTTACGACTCTCATGCAATCTTTGCATTCCCAAGAGCAGGTTTCCTTTATGTTTTAAAGAGCCTTTCAGAGTGTAGTCAGCCATAGGACCATGACTAGACAATGCCATCAGAGCTATCCTGGGATTATTTCAGCCTGGCTGATAAGTCAACTAAGTTTGAACGCCACTGACAATAACTCTCCATTATATATGATTGAGCTATGGACTTGGGAATGCATGTCACCATTAAATCTCACACAAGGCATGACATCCAACTCCAGTAACTTCTCTCTCACGGGGGCTTGTCAAGGCTGCAGGCCTCAGGGGTGGGTGTACACAGCGCCATGGTATTGCCTCTCTCATGGGGTGAATTCGAGAAACCAGGGGTCTGACCTTGGTCTTAACCCAACTGGGCTTGGAAGTGGTTACTGATGTAGGGCTCCATAATGACAAGTATCATGGCATAGGGTCAAAAACTGCACAGAAATGGGATGTCTGGCTTCGTGGCCAAGCCTTGTCTCCTGCTCTTCTGCAGCAGAAAGGAGACTTGAAAAGATGAGAGGAAGGATGAAGGTAAATGGAAAGTACGGGGACATAATTACCTGCTAAATTTAGGATCATCCACACAATCAATCCAGATAACATGAACGAAAGTGCCTTTGGGGCCTACATCACCTTGCCTTGTTTGGAGGCTAATTCTCAAATTCCCCAGGTAAGCATGCTGTTTGATGCTTTACTGTGGGTACCTAGCATCCAAGAGGGTATTTCATGCACTTCAGTCAAATGTTAAAACACAGAAAATAAATCGAGACTTCGGTATGGTGCAGAGGGAGGGTGGGGGAGGAGGGCAAGGCTCGTTCCCCGACATCTAGCCCTTTCTGCCTGGATCCATAAACCCATAACCAACTTCATCCATCTCACCCTTCAGCCTGGTACCGTGAGTCAGCCTCATCTGCAGATACACAGACAGATGCATTAGAGTTTAAACCTGCTCATACTGTGAGCATGCAGCAGATTTATCATAATTTCAAACCTGCCTCTAACCAGCTGATCAAAAGGCAAGTTTCTTCTCTTAAGATTTTCATTTGTAAGCTTCGCCACCCCAAATCAAAAGGGGCAACGGTACGGACTCCCAGGACCACATTCTACCTTTGTAAAGGCAGGTGCCTTCGAGTCCTGGAGTGTGTTTTTCTTTTCATAAATGGGTATGCTGAGTTTTCATGTATATCCTGATGCCTCTTTCTTGGTTCACAAAATTTTTGCTACATATAAGCACTGTGTTATGGAGGAATTTTGTTAGCCTTTTAGAGTTTAGTTTTAACCCAGTTCTGCTCTCCTTTTTCTCTGCAGACTTTCATACGAAATCCAAAGTGAATGCCTCCGAAGGGGTCTTGATGGGTTTTATTGGATCAAAGGGCCCTCTCGTAATAAAGAAACCGCACAGAGATTTACTGAGTGCATTCAAAAAAGGATGGTTTCTAGCCAGCCTTGGTAGAATTACACACTCATAAAAAGATGTTTTGGCCAACCGTGTTTTAGAAAAGTGAGTAGTGATCTAAAGATGGTGGGTTAATTTTTAATTTTTCAGTTCCCCCATTCTGACAATATAGAAACCTTAAGGCCATTTTAGATACTTTTGTCTTCTTCATCATTACTGTCAACATAACGCAAATTGTACCATGAATCTGTCTTTTCTCATTTGGAAGAATCCTCTCTCGGATTCGCTCTGAAGTTCTGTTTCTCCCCCTCTCATCTGGGCCTCACCAACACACACCCACCGATAATGACCAGACCCTTCCGAGGAGTCTCCCTCTCTCCTGTCCCCTTTCTCAATCCATCCTGAATCCTCAATCAATTAACAAATAAATATTTATGGGGCCCCTACTAGGTAATTGACATGATATCATGTCATAATTTTATCCTATTACACTCCCGCTTATGAGCTTAAAGCACCTCCCTATTGCCAAATTAATCAAATTAAACCTCCTGCCAGATTTCAAGGTCGTCTATCATCTGGTCTTGCTCTGTCCTCTCTACTATTTTTCACCGCTGTTAGCAGGCATCCCTCTGCTCACCACACCCTATTAATTCAGGCCTCCTCTCTCACCTTCCCTGCTGCTGGTTCCTCTGCCTGGAATGCTGCTTGCCCCATTCCTAGTTCAATGTCTACCCATCTTCCCAGGACTGAGTCAGCCTTGAACTTCTTCCACCCAAATTATCATCAACTACCCTGGCCCTTGGGAGTTTCTCCCTTCTCTGAATTCCGAAATTGCAGATTGCACTTTTAGCATCTCTGTGTGTTTCCTATTGAATGAATGCACAAATAATAATAACAATAAAATCAATACCTGCTTTAAACTGTACATGGAATGACTATGACAAAGCTATCGTTATCATTATAACTGTTATCAATCATTTCTTATCATTGAGAAAATCAAGGCTTAGGGAATTTCATTGGCTTTCCCCAAAGCACTCAGTCAGAAGGGGTTGAGATTTGAACCTAGCTTCCTAAACCAAATCCAGGCTCTCTTCACTGGACTACTCCAATCTCCAGCCGGCCCTCACCTGAACATCCCATCTCTGTTAAGACTACAAATCAGGCCTTCGGATCTGGGTGGACAGCCGGTCTAGAGGTATAAAGTTTCAGGAGTCATTCTTTGGTCTAGAAGGGGATTCTGGGTTAAGCTATGGAACAGAAAACCTATCCCAAATGGATGATCACCTCTTCTCATGATGGGTGCCCTTCTACACCAAGCCCCCAAACCTTTCTGAAATCACTGCGGAAACTCATCTTTGAAGACCGCATCATCTCCTTGGTTGCCAAGAGGCAGGTGGCGTAGCACGGGGCTCACTTTCTTTTCTCCACCACCCAGCTCAGTCCTGAGAAAAAGAGAGGCCTGGGGTATTTGTACTGATCTGTGACTTCCTGAATTGGGAAAAGCTCAGAGGGATCGCTGAGCTGAGTTTGCTGGAAACTAAACAATAAAACTTTGTACGATCCTCAAAAAAAAAAAAAAAAAAAAAAAATCCACACTTGTGTGTGTTGGGGAGCTCGGTGAGCGAAAATGCAACAGCCACCACCCCCAGCCCAAGCCTTCCTGATGTCTCCACCTGGGCTTGCTCGCGGATTTCCGCAGGCACCCAGGTGGAACTCAGCTCAAATTGCAGCTCATTAGCACAGACGAAATCGAAGTTTAAGGAAAAACGTGTAGTAAACAATGGTAATCCTGACTTAAGCAGGAGAAAGTGACCTTTCTCTCTTCCCTAAAACAAATCACTGTTTGGAGCAGCAAGTCACTGTTTTACTATTACTGGTTAATACAGCCGCAGGCGGGAGAGGCAGCTGTGGCTCTGTGAACGGGCTCCACAGTCAGGCTGAACATAATCCCTCATGTAATGAAAAACCTATTTCTATTTCTGAGGCCTCACTACTCTTCATACTGAAGAGCCTTGTGCCTGTCACACGTTTATTGAAGCTTATTACTCATCTAGGCAGCAGGGCCCAGTTAGTATTTGGAATTATATTTTAAATCACAATTTTTCTATTATTTATTTTAGGATTCCAAGGCTACGGTGAAAGCATGTCAGTGTTATTCTTGATACGCGTTCAAAGGCATTAAAGCCCCAAATCAAAATTCTTTTCTACATGGAGAATCTTCACGCACGTGTGGGAAACCTTCCGTCAAGGCACATGGCAATGCGTGCATGCTAGAACCGCAGGGTTCTTCCGTGATCACGTGGCTCAGGGCAGAGATGCTAAGTCTCCCCGATCAGCATTAGGGTCATCTTTCCGGAGCCATCAGCTCTGTTTCTTCCTGTGAAATCATGCTCTTTCCTTTGGATTTCAAAGACAAATGGGTAGAGTCTCTTAGGATGCCAGGATGGGGCTGCAAACAGACGGGCTAACATGGCAGCCTCATCATCTGGTGGAAAAATAAGAACTGGTTTAATCTAAGTCAGAGGATTTTCTGAACTGACCGTGAAGCTTGAGCTTCTGTTTATTCGTGAGGCCAGCAGTGAGCATGCGATTCTTTCTTGTTCTGGAGAAGTCAAAGGAAACTTTAATTCTCACTAGCCTCCCTCTCCTTCTACATTTCCAGGAGTGTAAATATACCGTATACCCCACACCAGTGGTCCCTAACCTTTTTGGCACCAGGGACCAGTTTCACGGAAGACAATTTTTCCATGGGCCGGGGGGAAGGGGAGGAAAGGTGATGGGGAGCGGCTGTAAATACAGATGAAGCTTCACTCACTCATCCACTGATGCTCACCTCCTGCTGTGAGGCCTAGTTCCTAACAGGTCACAGACCAGTACTGGCCCATGGCCTGGGGGTTGGGGACTGTAGTACTACAGTTACTCAAAGGAATGTTTTCTCATACTTTTCCCCCTCTCTTGCATACTTGCTTTTTCTTACGGTATTGATTTTTCCCACTGCACAGAAAATATTCTCTGTCATTAAAGTCTGCACTCCACTTGGCCTATTCACATGAACAAAAAATTGGCCAAAATTTGAGAGCATTATGCGTGTGCTACAAAGAATTCCTTCCATGTTTCTCTAATTCACAACTAGTTACCTTTCATGTTGGGATTGTCTCTGTCACCATCTCCACCGAGAGATTCTAGACCAGCTCTTCCAGCAAAACCGCTTCATATAACCTTTCTGGTAAGTGATTTTTTCGGGGCATGATGACAAGCCAAGAGCCATTTCGGTCCACTCTGGGTATCTCCTCAATCAGCCAGTTTTTTGGTTTCATTGTTCTGTTTTATGGTTTGAAAGACACAGGCACAGTAAAGTTTTTGGGTAGGGGTTAGGCGGCAGCAATATGTAACGAAGAAAGTATTTCAAAGGGCGTGGGCAGAACTAGCAAGGGTATTCAGACGCGCAATTTAAAGAAGAATTCAGGCTTGGCTTTCGTGTGATCTCTGTAATTTTTTTCTTCTTCATGTTTTGACAGTATTCTCACTGGGTGGGGTACACGGCTTGTTTAATAAATCCCTTAGTCATACAAACACGACAGATGATTCTTTTTCTTCCTTCAAGATTAATTGAGTCACAGATCATTTCGCCGGGTCCACTCTCCTGTTTACCTCTGATATTAAAACAAGCCATCGGTGCTTCCCTACAACACGGATATCACTGCCAGGTCAGATGACCTTTCCAAAAGGCTGAATTTTTGTCAGTTTTGAAAAGAAGATTAAAACGCTATGCAATCAGCATTCACCTCCCCGTAGAAGAAATAGAGACATCTCCTCCCAGACAGGGCCAAGTCCATGAGACCTGAGACAGCACCTTCACCCCAACGACCTTCCACTGAAAGAACCGAAGGCGGGGGTGGGGGAGAGGGCGCCAAGACGAGAGTCTGGAAAAAGCCGCAGATGGGCAGACTGGTATATTTTTAAAAAGCCTAAAATGAAATTAACTGTATTGTCATTTCGTATTATGTATATTGCTTTTAAAAAATTAAACTTGACAGAGCAGGATGAATCTGGACCTTGCCCAAGGATATTTAAAGGTGGAACATACAGTGCAGGCAAGAGGAGGAAAAGGCAACAGCGCATCCACATCGATGCGAATGAAAATAAATATTGCGAAAGACGAACCCTTTGGAAGCAGGACTGGAAGTTGGTTTTCTGAAAGCCGAACCACATCCACCTGTCAAAATAGCTCATTAAAAGGTGCGCAGATTCAAAGATGCTTCTGACCAGAACATTTGAAGCAGGGTCTGTGGGAACAGTGGGGGGTGTGTGCACCATTTGCACACAGCCCCTCCCTCCCATCCCTCCCCTTTTACCACCCCACTCTCCTGTCCTCACCAGTAGCCGTGACCTGCACATATCCATGTCCTGTTGTAGACCAGGACCTGCCCCATTGGGGATTAGGAGACTTTCCTGAGTGCTGACAGCTCATGAATCCATAGAATTTGATCATGAGCTAAAATCGTCCAGAACCTCAAATATTTTTACTGGACCTTTCTTCAGGACCTTTCTTCTGGACCACCAAGATAAACAAAATAAGGCAGGGAAAAGATCTGGTATAAAATAATTCTCCTCTGTCATACAGATTTTTTTTTTTCTTTTTCTTTTTTTTTTTGAGACAGAGTCTCACTCTGTTGTCCAGGCTAGAGTGTCGTGGCATCAGCCTAGCTCACAGCAAACTCAAACTCCTGGGCTCAGGCAATCCTCCTGCCTCAGTCTCCTGAGTAGCTGGGACTACAGGCACGTGCCACCATGCCCGGCTAATTTTTTCTACATATTTTTAGTTGGCCAATTAATTTCTTTTGTATTTTTAGTAGACATGGGATCTTGCTCTTGCTCAGGCTGGTTTTGAACTCCTGACCTTGAGCCATCCTCCCACCTCGGCCTCCCAGAGTGCTAGGATTACAGGCGTGCCATGCAGATTTTTGATCAGGATTGACAAGACCTTCAAGAACGCTCTCGCTTGATTAAAAAACAAATCTACTTGCTCTGTGGCATCAAGGGTCATTCCAACGACAATGTCTTTGAAGACAAAGGTGATCTGGAACCCCCAACTTTTGGTGCTGTCTTGGGAACCAATGGCTGCTTTCATTCTTCCCATCTCTTACATCATTTTCAGTAGTAAGGATTATAGCTGAATCACATGGATATCAATTAGGCACAACAGAAGATAAACCACCTCTAGTACAAAATGATTTTGTAGGATAAGTTATTTTTTGAGGCCTTCCTTTATACTATATTTGAAATATAGATGGATGTTCAACATTAGACACATTACTCTCATCTATTAGGCAAGAGCCTGCTGTGTCTATAAACTCAATTTCCTTTATTGTGGTGGCTTTCTGGTTTATTTGGATAAATGTTGACCTGTCCACTATTGTTTATCTAAGTACTTCATGAAGGAACCAAAAGTTTAATGATGTAAGAGGAGGAAGTAAGACAGCTCCTCCAAGCAATTCTCAACAATTGTTTTTCATCTTATTACCTAGGCTGGACTTGGACTTACTGGTTCAAGAAATCATGCAGAAGATTATGTGTAATTTGGTATACGCTGGCTGTCATTTCCCCCCAAACATTTGTCTTTTAATTGTTTCATGTTTTATCCTGATTGACGTATGGCATGTCATAGTTTGTGTTGCTAGTTAATGTTTCTAATTATTCTATTCACCGTGTCTTATGTCTTTTTCTTATTTCTTATCTTAATTTCATCCCACTCTTTCTGGTATTAATTCCTCTTTCTTAGGCTCTTGACTTTTCACTGCTATGGTCCCAAGAAGTATAAGCTAATCGGAGGCCAGCTTTTTTGTTTTTTCTTAAAACCTTTACAGTTTTTAAATTTGGTAGAATATGTCTTCATCTGATAAAAACAGATTGGATAAAAATAGACACAAATGTCTTCAATTTCTTATTATATGGTGGTTAAACCACTCCACATTCCTAGGTAACAAAAATGATGATTGACCATTGATTAATACCAATGAGTTAATTAAAAACATTTTAGTATAAAAGCTTCTATTCCCTGATGGTCCTGGGAAAAACAAAACTCAGGTTATGGCTGTGTGTGTCTGATTAACACCACCGCATGAGTTGTTTATGCAAAACATAACTTACTCCAGGCTCTTTAAACTTTCCTATTAACTGTACTATTTTATGTGGTTGCTTATTAGACTCTAGGACCAGGAAAAAATTTCAATAAAAATGTCCTGAATTCTGAGGTTGGGCAGTAGATTCCAGCATATGAAGTGACCGGCCAATCACTTGCCAAAGTGAAATTTCTTGCCCAGTGGGAAAGCATAAAATTAATATACATAAATCTAAACATGTAAATTTAATAAATTTCAAATTAATTAAAATGAAATTAATAACACAAAATTAATATGCAAAGTTAACAAGAAGTCTTTTCATGGGAAGAAAGTCTTAACCCATAATTCTCTCAAGATTCAGGAAGTCTACAAATCTTGTTATTTTAAAGAAAGCTTAAACATACAACATTTAGCTAATTCCCCAGAAGTCTATGTTTGTAAAATTTGGGGCATAAGGCAATTTTAAAAGCAGTTTTGCAAATGCATCTAATTGAAAGGCACACAGAACTTCCTTGAAAGATGTCATCTTGTTTATCATGGCCTGAAGAACAGAATGCATTTGACATCCTGCCACTTATCTTTCCCTACGGTACATAGGCAAGTCTAATCTAAACTTCATTAACAGTGACTTTAAAATGCTCATGGTGTAATATAAGTAAGCAAACTGAGAGAATTGCATCATGACTGCAAAGGCAAAAGCAAGGTAATATGCCCTTCTTTTATAAAGATCAGAGTCCCTAGGGGAGTGCCGAACATGTTTGCACAAATCTTCCCACAAATGACCTAACTCAACTGAAAACCCGTCCCAAGGGAAGGGCCTTCCCTAACAGCTGCGAAGAAAATCATGATGAAAGAAATGCAAAGGTTGGAGGCAAAACTTCTCCTCCCTTTTCATCCATAGCTTTGGTTTTTAGGGGAAAAAAACGCCTTTGAAAGATGATACATACTATGTTTCTTATACATTTTTTTTCTCTTTCCAAGAAGGGAGGACAATAGTTTCTTAAGCAAAGCTCTTTTCTTACCAACATGTAGCTTAGTGCTGGTACATTTTCTGATACCTTGTGATATTTACCTATTAAGGCCAGAAGGTTGAGAATATAAAAAGTGAAATTAGCAGAACATGCGATGCGTTATTGTCTTTTTTATGGTAACATTAAGTGAGTTAATATAGTTGATGGACTATTTGTTCTCTGAATGCAGAGGATCTTATTATAAAACATCAATTTAATAAATGGCTTGCTTGATAAGAACAGGGCTTGGACAAAAATTCTGGGTGTCTATTCTGAACAATCACACTATGAATTTTCTATAAAGGAATTTTCAATGGACGACACAAAGAAGTCTGGTTTAAGGCGACCTTAAGAGAAAGGTTGCTTTGGGTCAAGTTTCTGTCACGTGAGGCTACACAGCTAAGCAAGGCATTTCGGAGCACAAAAGATTCTGTATGGCTTGTGTACACAGACCTAATTCACCATATAATAGTTCTTTTCTCTACTTGGTGCCTTGTAGTGATTGCTTTCATTTCTTAGCACATCCTCATTTACAGAGAAACAGCCAACAGACTTTCAGATTTATGCCATTATTTGCTTCTTCACCTTGAACTCCAACTAAATCCTGCTACACTTTTGTAATCTGAGTGCCAAAGGGTGGCTGCATGCCAGACACACACACTTCCCAGTCTCACTCAGCCAGTTCTCTCGATTTCAGGGAATCACAGATTCCTGCCAGGGGGCTGAAATGTGGTGCTTACCCAGCCCTCCTAACCATTCCTTTGCCTAAATGCTTTCTAACTTGGAAATGCAATTTGGGAGCACAGGCAATTACAACATCGGGGAACCAGACGCTTCCCTTTGCAGGGAGGAATGAGAGAAGGTAGGGATCAGGATTCTGGTTATTTGGAAAATATCTTCAACAAATGGTCCAACTCCAACGTAAGCCTGATCAGCACTCATTAAATTCAACAAGTATTTATTGATTGCCTATGAGGTGCTAGGCAGTGTAGGTCACTATTCTGGGGATACAACAGCCTAAGAATCTGTTTACTTTTCTCATTGGATCTGGCCTAGGAGTGTGGTAGCTGAGATAATAATCACAATAACTCCACTTAGTTGAGCTTCTATTTTGTTCCAGGTATGACCATGTCCCACTGATTCTGAGACGAATATTTTTTTATATTTTCACAAGTCTGAAATCAGAATTTACCTTATAGCTGTCTTATAAGGACTTTGTCACTATGAACCTATCTTTTCTCGTGGTTGTTCCATCAATTCAGGTGGTCTGTGTCTATCTCTTCCAAATATATAAAATAAAAATTATAAATGCTAAGAAATCATGTCATAGTTTAATAGATGCCTTCCCCCCATAGGGATGCACAGTAATGGCACTTGTCATAATTGACGTCATATTGGATTTGAAAAAGAGTTATACACATCTACCATTTCAATGAACATTTGAAGCATCTTTGCAAAGTAGGAATTATCCCCATTTTTAGGATGAGGAAACTGAGGTACAGAGAGATTAAATAGCAAGCTAACAGTCACATGGCTTTTAGGTTACGTAGGTCAGAATTCAAACCCAGGACTCTCTGACACCAAAGTTCACACATGTGCTTTCTATTAATATTACATCAAGCTGCTTCTTGTCTAACCAACAAGGCAAAGTAAGAACTTCTGCAATTGTGTTACAGATAAAATGCAGAATAAAATAAAACTTATTTACAGTATGTTAGAAGCTGTGCCAAGAATCCTAAATCATGAAATCCTAAGCACAGATAAATGAACAAATGAAAGACCTAGAAAATAGGGAATTTTAAAAGCTTTCAGTGGAAGCTGAAGGGTCTGTTGACTCGGGCAGTCCCCTAAGGGGGGGGGGGTCAGTGAAATAGGTAGGGGGTGTGGAGAAAGCAACAATGATGGTACAGCATCCTGTTCCTGCTTCTGGTCTGATGACTGCCCCAGAGAGCACTGCTACAGAGAGGAGGTCCAGGACAAAGGCTTGAACAGTGGTTCAGGGAGAGCAGGTGGCAAGCACTCTATATTGATTTACTCAACACATACTCTGTGAACGCCCGAAGTCCTGCCTGGCAGACAAACACCCACATCACTTCCTTGTGGTTTTTGAGGTGCACAGCGTTAGGATCAGGGTTGTAGCACCTACTCACTCCTCTCTGGCTCTGTATAAAGATGTCCTACAAAGTCAGGACTCAAAATCGCTTCTTGGTCTCATCCCCTGTGTTTGCCCAAGAAGGGGGAGAGCCCTGCGTTGGCTGACCCTCCTGAGTTGTCGCAGGTATTTCAGGGAGGAAGCAAAGACTTCTCGCCACGGCTGCCGACTATCTTAAACCGTTACAAAGTCCTCCAAGGTTGCACAAATATGTTTTAAAAGAGGCCATATCCTTTTCTGAAGCAGAGGATTTCCTCTCTTCTGAATGTGAAACATGACACATAAATATTGCCACATGGCTACCAGATGATGGGGACCTAGCTAATGAATGATTTAATTTACTTTCCATAAATTGACAGGCCCTCTAAAGTCAGGTGTACAGTTAAGCAATGGCAGCCCCACTGCCAAAGACTCACCGGTGGGTAAGCACTGGCGGGGCTTTATTACCAGGTTAAAAGCACATTAGCATGTCTATCAGATAAAAAGTCCCGTTACTAACGTCGGCACAGATAATGTAACCGGGTCCCCTGACTTGCTTGTGGGCAGCCCTCTTTTCTCAGTTTGACCATCTGGGGCTGGGGAAATGAGCAGAAATGTTATTTGCTGGACTGTCCAGATGTAGTCATTAGCATTTTGCCCTTTAGATATGGGAGGTAAACACACAATTCAGAATGCACACAGGAGGGTGAGGCTTCCCACCTCTCCCGACAGCCAAAGAGCAGTGAGTTTCAATGAAAGCACCGACATTGTCCCTAGACTGCACCTTCACAAAGGATGCCAGGCAAGTGTACCGTTTCCATCATTTTCTGTCATTTTCTTTATGTTTTTCCCAAACCTGCTCTGTTCAGTGAGATGAGAATACACAAAATAGCAGCCGAGAACGCAGGATTCATCAGTATGAGTCTCAACATATCAATTTTCAAGTGTAGCAACTTTAAACACATGGTAGGCTTTTAGTTTCCATAGAAAATAATCTCTCATTGTTTTCAAAAGAAACTGAAAGCACCCCAAATTACCACACTTTTAACATCCTGACATGTTGATGGCCCGCGTTCTTTCCAGATCAAAGTCAGAGTGGCAGAAGACAGAGCGTTGAGCAGCTTGCTTAAAACACAGTATTTCATATTTGGCAGGAATTACTGTAGTGAAAAAAGACAAGGTGACTTTCTAATATATATATATGTATTTTAGTTTGGCAGAGATCTGAAGAGCTAAGAACTAATTTAGGATGACATAAATGTTCTTATCTTTCTCTCTACCTCCTTCCTTCCCAACCACGTGAAAAGTCTTTGACAAAAGCTCGGTGTATGTTATGTATTTTCTCTCACTCGGGTGACAGTCTGAGTCCTATGTCATGCTGAACTGTTGTGTTGACTCTTGTCTTAGACTTTCCAGGATTATCCAGACTTAAACAACAAAGTCATACATCAGAAGCATCTTTCTTCCTTGACGTGGGGTAGCCCTGCAAGAAATTCTGTGCCTTTTAAGGAAACTACATCTAGTCCAACGTTAACCCAAGACAAGAAAGCAACGATGCCACTCCCTGACCCAGCACTGTTATATTCAGTTGGAAAAATCTCAACAAAGAAGGCGTCAGGTGCCGAGTAACTCTTACAAACAGGCAATGCTTTTGCAGAGGAACCTGGTATAACCAAAGATTAAGGACAAGTGAGTAGGAGGAAAAATGACTAGGCAATTCCACCCTAGCCATGGTTGGAGCACTGTTTCAAGCTGGGTAGTTGAAAGCTATGCTATTTAGATGCAAAATTTTATGCTATAGAGATTTTTTAACTAAAGAGAAAAGTGGCTTTGTTTACTTTTTGGTTTGGGCCAGAAAGTCAGATGAAATTACTCATTATGAAATGGGATTGCAGTATCAGGAAATGTCGATCGCATTGAAAGTGGACATATGGTTGGACTCTTAGACAGTTGGAAAGCAGTTTTTCTCATAAAGATGGAAACACCCTGAAAGGTATTCTTGGGAAATGAGCAGCAATACAGTCAAATAGGCGTTGACAAACTATGGCCTGTCGACCAAATCTAGTCTGCCACCTCTTTTGTTATGACGCATGATCTAAGGATCATTTTTAAACGGTTGAAAAACAATCAAAAGAAAAATAATATTTCATGACACCTGAAAATTACATAAACGTTGAATTCCAGCGTCCATAATTAAAGTTTTATGGGCGCGCAGTTATGCCTGTTTGTTTACATCTATGGCTGCCTTTGAGTTACAACAGCAGAGTTGAGTGGTTGTAACTCTATGGAACGTGAACTCAAAATATTTACTATCCGGCTTTTTGCAGAAAAAGTTTGCAGAAGATAGTGGTGAAGGCAGAAATATGAGGACAGGTTGGGAGACCGAGGAGGAGGTACGGTTTCTATCTGCTGTGCTGAAGATGATTCAGGAAGGAGGGAAACCAACTGCTCTCCCCTGCTAATGAGGACAGACCCAGACAAGGCAAGTTAATGCTACCAAAGGGATCATTTAAATTTCAAACAGTATCTGAGAAATTAGCTAACTGCAATCTTGAGGAGGGAGGAGTCAAGGGAAAGAACTTTATAGGCATCAGGAGACCAAGGGCCTGGGTTTGGCCCTGCCATTACCTAGCCAGGTGACTTTAGACTCTCTGGGCCTCAGCATTGATGTTTGTCCAATGGTCTTAATACGCCAATCTATTTTCTGCTAGAGCATAGGTTGGTGACTGGGGATATAATTCAAATTGAATAATTATATAAAAGAGCTTTAAAGGAAATGCTTCCAGTTCTAAGCAGGTAGAAGGTTCTAACTAGTTATTGTTATCTACACTATGAAGATAAAAACACGGTCCATTTGGCATAAAACAGGTGAGAAAATCTATGTTGGTTTCATGATTCAGAAGCTTCGGGCTACAGAGGGACTTCCGGCATTGCAGACAATGGAAGTACTTGAGCTGCCCAAGGAAGAAAGACACTTCCTGAGACGGAAACTCTCTCGCGTTTCACAGCCAAATTCTCCTAAACCAGCGTTCCCTGGGATACTGATTCCCGTTTGGGCTAAGCAGGGGCTGGGGGACACACGAGTTGTCCCCTGGTGGTTTATGCAGGATTTCAGA
The DNA here is from genome assembly GCA_963574885.1 of Lepilemur ruficaudatus. NCBI lineage: Eukaryota > Metazoa > Chordata > Mammalia > Primates > Lepilemuridae > Lepilemur > Lepilemur ruficaudatus. Next base: position 19,969 of record CAUYRT010102119.1, read on the forward strand.
GTAATTTATTTCGCGATGTCTGTACACCGGGAGGATTTGGCACAGAGAGGATCTGAGGGAAGAGCATCTCATAAAGGTTCTCTGACCCCAGCTGTGTGAGTGGGGACTGGGGCATCTTCCCTGAGCTGATAAAGGCCCACGTCTTCCCAGCTGCACGAGGGCTGGCATTCCGCCCTCACATCCACCCACAGGCCTGGATCTGTGGAGGAGCGTGTCAGGGGCTGCACTGTTCGAAACGGCTCATTTCTGGAAAGTCTTCTCTCTGCGGGTTTGAACATGCAAGGAAGATAATTTGACTTACTTGTCACAGTGCCTGGCAGGCTTGAACCTACTGCCTGTCCACAAATGTCCTGGGGCTGATGCTTCAATTTCAGGACCTGTCATGTTGTAGTGGAACACAGAGTCACGTGTGAACCAGAGTGGACTCGGGTCTTAAAAGCGTGGGTCTCTTCAACAGGAGGGCCTTGGTTCCTATGTTGCCTTCCTGCCCTTCCCCATTGGCTTGTTTTCTAGGTAGTCACAATCCCTTTCCTCTGTGTTTGCAATGCACTGTTTACGCCCCTGCAGCTTTGTAATTAATAATATACTGCTTTTCATCTTCAAAGTGATTTATACACATTAATTAGTCCTCACCATACTTCAGAGTTTCTGCACGTAAATAACCATCCTGCCCCCAATCTTGAACTTGGGCAACCAAGACCTTAGAAGGCAAACAACTCTGCCCAGGCCCAGACGGGCACTCAGGATCTTGACCCCTCACCGTGTCTGCAGACCTGTGGTCACTTCTGAGAGCAGCCCTGTAGCTCGACGCTCACCACCATCGCTGCCGGGTAAATTGGCCCATTACCTCACTCATTTTGAGTCATAAACCATTCTTCGATACTCCAGGGTCAAAGCATAATCTTACCTAAAGCATACATAATAGAAAATGATGGATTATAAACTAATAAACCATCCTGAGATGCTCAGGTCCACCGTCCGGTAGCCTCCAGACTGAAAACAAATATATTTCCTAATCCATCACTTACCAGTTATGCACCCAATTAAAACATTAAACTCTCACTATACAGTTTCCCATTTATACGATCGCCCTTACAGAAAGCTATTATGTTTTAACTATCAAGCCCAGTAAATCAGACAGTAGCCATCCATCTCTTTCCTTCAAGTGAGCAGGAGGTGCAGTGGGGATGTTATCGACGGAGGCAGGCAGTGCCTTGATTTCTCTGTTTGCACTCCCCACGGTGCCCGCTGGCCCCACACAACATTACGCCTGAGAAGTGAGCACATGGAACCTTTCTGAAGTTTCTGACACAAAGCCAAATCACGCAAAGACCCCGAAGGCACATTCAATCTGCTTCCACCGAGCCCCTGAACAGCTACCTGGGGAAGCTCCCAGACCTCCCTCTAACACCATGAAAGATTCTACTCAAGTGACTGACGGGGACAACAGACATCCTTCCCCCTTTCTCAAGCCAGTCTATTACCCGATCTTTCATCAAGAGGTAAGAGAGGAGCAGACATGACTTGAAATTAGGGGTATTCGGGTCTCAGACCTCAGTTGCCATGTAGAGCTGGGGTTTAGAGCACAAATATTGCAAACCCCTAGATTAAACATGGTGGCACCTTTCTCTGGAGTGTCAATGTTCTCACTTTGGGAGGGCATTCCTGAGACATGCAACTGGTAAGGAATATAAATGCTTATTTTTCCACATTAAGACAAGCATAGCTGGATTATGGACGAGGGTGAAAAATTCACATCCGTTGTTGGCTCCTAATGGTCTGCCTTGGGCAGGGCCCCAGGTCTCTTGGAGCGTAGGCTCATGCTCCTCAGCCACAGGCAAGCTCAGGTGGAATGGCGTAGGAAGTGCTGGCCCGTCTCCTCTGGCAGGCAGCAGGGAAGGGTGCGAGCCCCCGAGGCTGGGAGAAGGGAGGGCTTATGTTGGGGGCAGGGGCAAGGCCGACATGGTCAGGGTTGCCTTTTCTTTTCTCTTAAATGGGAGGAGTTTTCGCACACGCACTGGGAACTGCTTCAGAGTCCGCCTCTTTTAGCTGGTGTTTTACAGGTTTGCTTTGCACCGTGGCATCGCCACACTGGGTGGGTCTGCCATCGCTGCCTGGAAACTGAGCCAGAATCGTCAAGTGTTTCAAATAAACTGTCACAAACATCACCATGGCTTCTGCCTGGGCCAGGAGATCTGCCTTTGGCAAGCTCAGCTGACAAAGCAGCAGCATCGGGGCCCTTCTTCGGGGCCAGGAGCTGCGAGCCCGCTTTGTGTCCAGCCTGCGCTGCTCATCTGCGAGTGGCACCCTGCCCCCGAGCGCTCAGCATCTGCTGCTTTCCCCAGTTACGTGGCTACACCCCGCGGAAGCAAACCAGCATCCTACTGTGGGAAGACAGGAACTCCAACATCTTCACCAACCCACTACCCCATGTCACACACTGAGTCACCTGCAGCACAGCCACCAGCAGAGGTGAACCTGATCCAGACCCTGTCACACATGGAGAGATGAGAGCTGGGGCTGAGAGCATAGAAGCAAGAGAAGGGACGTGGGCAAGGTCAACTGCACCTGGGTGATCAGATTCTGTACAAAGTCCAGCCTCTCAATCCTGTTTCTGTCCCGCAGCTCTCAAAATAAGCTGGCTGCTCTGTCTTTCCCTTGAGCCAAGATGTTCTCAGGCACACTGACCACTGCTCTTCTATTGGCTTTGTGGCTGAAGTTAGCCAATATTGCATGCATTTCAGAGCACAGACCCAGGTTAAAATCCAAGCATGGACAAGACTAAGGCTACTCTGGGAGTGAGGGATGGATGTGCGGGAATGACAGTTCTCAGCTCATCTCCGAGAGAGGAACACGACGAGGATGCTTAATTTCCCTTCTGATAAATGTCATTTAGAAACATGAAGGAGAAACTCATCAGATTTAAATGGATTTCAGGAGGGAGAAATCACTCCCATCCATCACTCATTATTATGTCTTTCAGGAGCCAAGAAGCAAATTGTACAGGCAACAGAGGTCCTCCGGATTCACAAGTCCATGGCCTCCTCCCCCCGCTTACAGACCCGGGATTGATGAACAGGGCTGCCCCGACTTACCTATGAAATATGCCAGCAAGATAGCCAAGAGGAGGGCCGCAGCGATGGCCGAGAGGGCGGCGCATTTCCAGCTGCAGTATTTGGAGGGCTTCTTCAGCTTGAAGGCCTTCCTGGAGAAGGTATTCCTGGGCAGCAGCCGGGGCGGTGGTGTGTAAACGGTTCCTGAGGTCAGAGGGTACCCCGGGGAAGAGCTGCTAAACAGGGGTGTGCTCCCCGAGGAGGTCTTGAAGAGGAAGTGCCTGCCAGGAAAAAAGAAAAAGTCAGAGTGGCCGTGGGTAGCTAAGGAGCAACAGCTACCTGCTTTTTTTTTTTTTTTCCCACTCTGATTTGTATAATCTCAGTATAGTCCTAGTTAAGTACCCCTACCTTAGAGTGGAGAGAGGGGCAAACATTACACTGGACGGTGACATAAATTTGTTCTGTAAACTTGCATAATTTTCTGCTTTTGCATGTGTATCTAGGCGTTATCTCCCACAACAATCCTGCGAAGTATTCAAAGCAAATATGAAAACTCAATGACTGTCACTCACTCAGAGATGAAGAGGATGAGGAGGAGGATGCTAAGTGTTATCATGTATTAGGTACCTACTATCAAAAGGCACTTGAAATACATTGTCATGACTATTTATCAACTAAATTGTTATAATATCTCTATATTTAGATCGGAGACATTAAGCTTGGAGCAGTCAAGCAACTATCTGAGGATTTAACCCCAGAGCTCCCGTCTTCTGATAAAGTCTGTGTTCTTGCATGTTACCCTAAATTCTCCATCTTGACTCTTGTTCATGTGCTATTTTCACCTCCCCCTCAATCCTGCTTCCTCTTCTGAGACTGCTTCGCTAGGCCATGTGCTCATGGCTATTTCTTTGGAATCATCTTTGCCTGTCAATCGAACAAGGTGCCCTTGGTAGCCAGAGCTATGGTGTGACAGCCACATAGTAGAATCAAATAGTAGAACATACAGTATACAAGGAGATATAGTGCCTCCTCAGGGGTCAGGAGACTGCCACTCTAAGGACATGTCAAGGACCATCAGTTCTCTCTCTCATACGTGCTATTTGTAAGACTTCAAATGTGACTTGCTGTACCTTGTTTGAAACGATGACTTGTCTTCCAGGAAATATAGAGTGGACTTCAAGGCATGGGTTAAGTAGATGCTAGAATCTGAGCAGCTGGGGGCCAGGGGCTGTGTGTTATTTTGAACCTTGCTCATCCTCAGGTTCTTAGGACCCAATTCAAAGCCCGATATGCAGGAGAGACTTTAGTAAAGGAATGAATGAAGGAATGAATGAGGTCCTCTCATTATTTTGCAGTTTTACTCAGCTGCAATTCTAAGATTTCAAAATGTTAATACAGATATTTCCTTTCTCTTCACATCTTCAGCAGGTGCAACTGTATTTATTGACTGCTCACAATGTCAGATACAATGCTAAATATTTGACTTTCAACTAAACCTCACATTAACCCTATGAAGAGGGCACTATTATTCTCCCAATTTACAGATGAGAAAACCAAATCTCAGAGTTAGTTAGCAAGCAAGACCGTTGGGCTCAAACTCCGGTCTGCCCGACTTTTCTTTTTACAGCTCTAAGCTTTTAGAAGCTGTAACCAGACCTACTACGCCACACTGCTCTGGCCTCTGTGGGCTTCCCAGCAGGATTCTGAGGTAGGATCACTGTCATTGCAAATGTTGGTATCTTGGCTGCTTCCAGATAAAGTCTTGAAAATATTTTAATCCTTGACAGAGAACAAAGGAGTCCAGTATGACTGACAATCATGTCAGAAAATGAGTATCTGATTAGGGAATTATTTAACACAGCTAACATGAAAATAAACAACTGATATTTAGTCTTTATTCATACTATAAGTATGTTCGGTTATCTTAACAAAACCCAGAAGTTTGATTCCACAAATAAGGCTTTGGATTCCTTGTCTAATAGCTCTCTTTTAATGCTCCAGATTATGAGAATCTTCGAAGAGGAGTCGGTAGGTGTGGTGTTTAAAGCAGCATTTTGGAGTAAGACAGACCTGGATCGGAGTTCTGGTGGTACCATTTCTGGACAAGTGAGCTCCCATAGTTACGTAATGTTGTTCTTGAGAACCTCCATCTCCTCCTCTGTATTATTAGAGTGATAAGAACGTAGGTGCTTTATATCTGGTTGTCGTGAGGATTATTCAAGATTATGTAGGAAAAGCACTTAACCGAGGTGTGTCTCATAGTAAGTGCTCAGCCCATTATGAGCAGCTGTTATTATTATTCTTCAGATCTACTCTATAAGAAGTTTGAAACGTGTGTTTTCATTTAAAGCTTGTCAAATGTTGAGCAAACACCTGACGAGTTTTCCAGACCACTAAATAACAGTCCACTGCCTGCTAAGGAAGCTAGAACACACGTGCAGCAGAAAGTCACAGTGATGAGGAAACCCGGGCATTAGATTTAGAGCTCTTTCTAATCTATTTCTTGAACAGTTCTCCAAGAGCGGGTAGTGAACACAGGAAATAAAAGTAAAACAAGGGAATCTGAAGACTGGCAAGGAGTCATTAAAAATACAGGAACACCAGATCTTGCTTCCTCAGTGACCTTGCCCCTTGCCAGAGCTCTGGCTGTCACCGACACATCGGAAGTGTCTGGATCTCCACTCCTTGTTCTACGTCTTCCCCGAGCACCAGCCCCACATTCCTGTTGTGTCGTCTACATTTTGTGGTTGCCTTGAACAAGTCACAACCAAACTCAGATTGTTTTCTTTTACCTCCCCAAATCCACTTTTCCTGGGCTCCAATGACTCAGTTACCGAAGACACTATGGTCATTGACACCTCCTCCCTTTCCCTGGCCTTCTCCCATCCAATAGGTTAAAGAATCCCATCAATTTCATTTTTGAAAACCTCCCCCACCAGCCCTCCCCTCTAGCCCTCCTGCGCCTTTCCTTCTCAGCCACGATGCCACTGTGCCCTGGCCTTCCGATCCCTGCTTATCCTCCCATGCGTGAAAGAGGAAACCTAGATGTCAACATGGGACCAGCTCTCTACAACCACTACCCAACTTTCTATACCCATCTCTAACCCTGTGCTCCCAGCTCCCATGCGTCCATGCTTCAGACACACCGACAGACACGTTTTCCCTAACAAGCCCGGTCCTGCCGCCGGGACTCTGTGAACACTATGCAATGCTCTGCCCCCACAACCCAGTCTAACCGACTCCCACTCACCTTCCTACCGCCTACCTGGGAAGCCTACTCTAACAGCTCCCCCATCACTTTGTGCACTCACTCACCTATTTATACACTTGGTTTACATATATATATAAGTTTATTTATATATAAATCTTTTAATGTGTCTGCCCCCAACCGGAATGTGAACTCTGGAACGCTGCTACTGGTAGATATTACTTAATCTTGGTATCTCTAGAGTCTAATCATCAGTCCCTAGACATGAGTCATATTTGTGGACAGAATCAATAAACTGAAATTAGGAAGGTTTTAGAAACATGAGAGCAACAAGATGAAGATTAAGAAGTTTAAATTGGCTTTAATGTCATTTTTAATACACGCATTTACTAAAAAAAAAAAAGGATGGGATGACTATATCTTACAAATGGGATTGCTTCACAAGATCCTAAGATCATCCC
>CAUYRT010102121.1:0-19876 GCA_963574885.1 Lepilemur ruficaudatus
CATGCCCGGCTAATTTTTTCTATATATTTTTAGTTGTCCAGCTAATTTCTTTCTATTTATAGTAGAGACGAGGTCTCGCTCTTGCTCAGGCTGGTTTCGAACTCCTGACCTTGAGTGATCCACCCGCCTCGGCCTCCCAGAGTGCTAGGATTACAGGCGTGAGCCACCACACCCAGCCTTACATATATTTTTAATTTTAGATTTTTCAGTTATCCTAAACATCTTCATTGTCAGCTATTATTAATTAGTGGAATTAACTGTACCTCATCACTTATTCCCAGAAAGTTGCTTAGGATACAAATAATATAGCTAGATGGTGTCTGTGAAAATGGAATTGCTTGATTGCCTTAGAGCAGCAAACCCAGTATCTCATTTTCAGTTAAAGGATTTTTTTAAAAAAATTGAAACTTTTTCAAACATACCACTTATAAAGAAAACAGTAAGACTCTCATGTGAGAGTCCTAATCCATAAAGTCTTCTGAAAAACATAATCACAATGCTGTTCATTACACCTAACAATTAATAGTAATTCCTTGTTAAAATTTTTGACAATAGAGCATCAGTTACAGCTTTGGTCTGTTAGAATAGAACAAAATATTAAATTATATTTATTGGTAGGATATTCATGGTATAGAAAAGTTATTAAACAGTACTTAGAGTATGATCCCGTTTTTGTTAAATAATGTGAATATTTGTGTTTGTTTATATGTATATCCATATGTCTAGAATGGTATGTACAATGTCTCACCAGGAATTGTCTTTGGGAGGTTATATTTTGCAATTTTTCCATGAGGAACTTTTGTATTTGGTTACTTGTAGTTTGTTATTTTTTAATGACATTGGATTTCCTTATATGCTTTGTAGACCATTTTGTATTTGTTGGCAGGTTTATTTTGAGAGAATTAATTTATTTTAATTTTCTCTTCTCTGTCATTCTCCCTGTAGAGCAATTTTGCCCTGTCCTGGCACCTGGGATTCACATCTCAGAACCAGATATTATATATTTAGGAGGTAGGGGGATTTTGTCTCTTGAGGAAATTGGGTTCTAATCTGCAGGTATGCTCAAGGCCTTATTTCCATTGTATAGGTTTCTCCGATAGTTATCTCTGCCGTGAGCAAATAGTTTATTCCTAGGTGTAATCCTGAATTGGCTGTCAAAGTATTTTACCAGCACCTGATTCATGGGCAGGTGCCCAGTTGTAACTCCCAGAGAGCTTTGCTGTTGTCTCTTTCCATATTATTTCAAGAAGTCAAATCCCTGTCCCCACACTCTGTTTATGGTCTTGTTACCCCTAGTGCTTCCTGTTTTTAGTCTTTGCTCTCTACTGTGGGTTTTATTTCTCATCAGTTGATGGACATACAGGTTGTTTCCGTATGAATTTTATGATGGGCTTGGAGAGGATGACTGTTTTTAAGTTTTCTATTCCTTATCTGTGTTTGGAGTTATGTATACTCACTTATCCATCTTGACTGGGATGTCTCTGAATTACTTCCATAGTTTAAAGTGAATGGATAGAGAACTACTGTGTTGAATATATATAATATGTGGCAGAATAGTATTTATGAACATATCACATATGGACTAGTTACTAGTAGTATTTAAACAATTGAGCTTAAATCACGTGGAGTCTTGCAAATTTAAAGTAATATCTTGTATTCCAAGTAAATACACTGTAACTTATTTCTATTTTGGTGGCCCTTGAAAAGCCTCCAAAGTGTGAGACAAATTATCAATGATTAACTACTGTTATGGACAGATTTTTTTAGTGATCTCATACTTTTGCCATGAACAATAGATAAATTTCGTATGGGTAAAAGGTATTTGGAGTTAAACAACTCATTTTGTCATATTAACTATGATTTAAAGAGAGTTATTTCTGTTTACCAAATATGTTATTGTTCTTCAGGAGAGTCTTACTAGCTAGAAAGAGTTACAAGTACAGTAGTTCCCCCCTTATCCGCAGTTTTGCTTTCCTTGGTTTCAGTTACCTGTGGTCCAAAAATATTAAATGAAAAATTCCAGAAATAATTCATAAGTTTTAAATTGTGTGCTATTCTGAGTAGCATGATGAAATTTTGCTCCATCATGCTTGGGATAGGTATCCCTTTGTCCAGTGTATCCATGCTGTCACTGAGTATCAGTCTTAGTTATAAGATTCACTGTCTCAGTATTGCAGTGCTAGTGTTCAAGTCACCTTTATTATTTATTTTTTGGGCAGCAGTAACATATGTAGATTACTGTTTAGGTTGCCAGATTCTCAGCAGAGGTGCTCTTACTGGGATAATTATATAGCATGAACCTCTGGATGGAGTGCCCACACATTGAGAATACATACATAAACACTCTTCCCTTTTTAATTAAAGTGAGGAAGACATAATGTCATTTTAAAAGCCAAGAAGGTGGAACTAAATGAGGTGTGTGTGTATTTTTTAAGTGGCCGTGCTGTTTTGCTTTCAGAAGATCTGTTTTGTTGTTTAACACTGGGCATTCAGGTTTTTAACAGCTTTGAGATATAATTCACATCCTATACAAGTCAACGATTTAAAGTATACAATTCACTGATTTTTAGTATATTCACAGCATTGTGCAGTCATCAGCACTCTCAATTTTGGAACATTTTCATCATCCCAGAGAGAAACCCCATACCCTTTTAGCTATCACCTCCATGCCCCATAGCCCTAGACAATCATTAATCTACTTTATAGATTTGCCTGTTCAGGACATTTCATATAAACGGAAATCATGTAATGTGTTCTTTTGTGACTTGCTTCTTTTACTAAGCGTAATGTTTCAAGCTTCATCCATGTAGTATATATCAGTACTTCATTTCTTTTTATGGTTAAATAAATACAGGGTGTCCCAAAAGTTGCCATACAAAGGGAAAATGAGAAATTGTAGCTAAAGGTAATTTACAAAATACTCATTATGAAATTTTACAGAATTTTTCCCTTGTAGTCTTGACAAAGGTATGGTCACTTTTGGGACACCCTGTATTCCATACAGCACATTTTGTTTATCCATTTGTCAACTGTTGGACGTGAATTTCCACTTTTTGGCTACATTATGAATGATGCTGCTATGAACATTTGTGTATAAATGTTGGTGTGGTCATATGTTTTCATTTCTCTTGGATATATACCTAAGAATAGAATTGCTGGATTGTCAGGTAACTTTATGTGCAGCATTCTGAGAAACTACTAGACTGTTGTCCAAAATGGCTGCACCATTTTACATTTCCACTAGCAGAGTGTGAGGATTCCAGTTTCTCTACTTAATCTCATCAACATTTGTTACATCTTTTTTATTTTAGCCATCCTTGTGGGTGTGAAGTAGAATCTCATCATAGTGGTTTTGATTTGCAAATTTTTCCTGATGATACTGAGTTGGGTTTGTTTTTGATGACATACCTGTTAGGGGAAGGGGCCAGGGAATGCTTCCAAACCACAGGTGGGCTAGTTTGAAGGGCATTATGAATCCCACTTAAATTTATTCCTGGATTGTGATTCTCCAGGTAACTTACCATATTCTTGATGCGGTCTTATGTTCAGGTGCCCAAAATACCAACAGCACCATTTGTCTTTCTGGATTACTATTTCCTGGTGTTAATTCAAACTGATACAGTTTGCAGTTAAGTTTTGTGAAAGACAGTATCCTGAAGATGGTGACAGTGAGCTTTTAAGGTACTCAACTTTGTTAAGTAATAGGTTTGTAATAAATTTACAGAATAACTGTAGGAAACATGGTTAAATAAATTAAAGCAGAAATGAGCTCAGGAGTGATGGACCTCATTAAAATTAAAAACTTCTGCTCTGTGAAGGACAATGTCAAGAGAATGAGAAGACAAGCCACAGACTGGGAGAAAATACTTGCAAAAGATATATCTAATAAAAAATATACAAAGAACTCTTAAAACCCAACAAGAAAATGAACAACCTGAATAAAAAATGGGCAAAAGACATGAACAGACACCTTGCTGAAGATAACACAGATGGCAAGCAAGCATACAAAAAGACGTTTCAACATCACATGTCATAGGGAAGTGCAACTTAAAACCAAAATGAGATACCACTACACACCTGTTAGAATGGCCAAAATGTAAAAACACTGACCATACCAAATATTGATGAGGATGTGGAGCAGCCAGAACTCTCATTCGTTGTTGATAGGAATGCAAACTGGTACAATCATTTTGGTAGACAGTTTTATAAAAGCAAACATACACTTAACCGTATGATCCAGCAATCACATTCCTTGGCATTTATGCAAACGAATTGAAAACTTTTATCTTCACAGAAACCTGCACATGGATGTTTATAGCAGCTTTATTTATAGTTGCCAAAACTTGAAAATAGGCAAGATGTCCTTTCAGTAGGTGAATGGATAAACTGTGGTATATCAGACAATGGAATATTACTCAGTGCTAAAAAGAAACGAGCTCTCAGACCATGAAAAGACACGGAGGAAACCTAACATATTGCTAAGTGTAAGAAACCAATCTGAAAAAGCTATTACTATCATATAGTATGATTCCAACTATATGATATTCTGGAAAAGGCAAAAACTATGGAGACAGTAAGAAGATGAGTGGTTGCCAGGATTAGTGGGAAAGGGAGGCCGAATGCATAGGACAGAGGCTTTTTAGGACACTGAAACTGTTCTGTATGATATACTATAATGATATACTACATGTCATTGTAAATTTGCCCAAATGTACACCACTAAGAATGAACTAATGTAACCGGGTGAGATTCATCAGTAATAACAAGTGTACTACTGTGGTGGGAATGTTGATAGTGGGGAGGTGCTGTATGCGTGGGGACAGGGACTCTGTACTTTGCTCAGTTGTGCTGTGAACCTAAAACTGCTCTAAAAAGTAAAGTTTATTTCCTTAAAAATGTGGTTATAGAGTGATCCACTGTTTCAAATGTTTGAGTCCCTTGTGGCAGGTAATACCTTCCAAAGATCACAGCCCAGTGGAAAAGTTCAGAATCTAATGAACTGTTGGGAAATTTGAAAAGGAAGTAGTCTCATTTCTGGTTTCTAGAACCAGACTTTTTCATGCTTTCTTTACTGAAGTCTTTTAGGATTAATAATTTGGCCAAGTAATACATACATACATATTTGACAAATTCATATCTCTTCAAAGAATAGGGTAGTCTAAGTGTTGTCCTTCATTTGTGCTAATTGGGAAAGATTTTTTTGAGAAGATAGGCACTGAGTAGAGAAATAAGTAAATAGAAATGTGATTTGCTATTTGGAGAGAGTTCATTGTATGTTTATGTGGTTTGTGTAAATATCATGGCTGAAGACAATCAGTAGTTTTTGAAGCATTTGCAAATTTATGGTTTAAGTCCCAAATTTGTTTATCAAGTAGTAAATTATGCATTCTTTGCTTGCTCATATTGGGTTATGTACATACCAGAAGACTTTTTAAAAAAATTTGTTTACTTTTTAGATAGGGAACGTAGCCACATGGTTCAGTTGACATTGAGCAGCCTTGCTTTTACCCTGTCCTCATCCTCTTCTGCTACAGCTTCTATAGATGACCACTCTTTTTGTGTATTTTAGGAAGATGTTTTTTACTCAGAAATAAGTGATATAATTTATAATACATAATTTGTTGCTTATTGATAGACCATTCCAGTACTTTAATGAGGATAAGGGTAATTGTGGCAACGCCTTCCTTACTGTGCCAGTCCTTGGCTCAGTTGATAAAGCACACTGAAATTACTTACCAGCTCCTCCTTAACTCATCCTGAAAGGTAAAATGGCTTGTGGGGGAAGTAAAAAACAAAATAATACATTTACAACAACTCTGTGAAAGTATTCCCAACACTTAGCATCCTATTTTATAGATAAGAAAATTGAGGCTCCAGAGAAGAAACTTAACCCATATGATTGACAGATATTAATGATTTTCAGATGTATAGAAAAGTAGAACTAGTTTAATGAAATCCTGTATCTTCATCACCCAGATTAAGTAGTTCTTAAGATTTTATATTTGCTTGATCTATCCCTTTAAGTATCTAAAAACAAGTTCTAGATGTTACATTGCTTCTATGTATTGAAGTATACATCTCTGAAAAACGTAAATGTTTTCTTACATAGTAACAGAGCCATTTGGTTACATTCCTCCAAATAGCAAGAATGATAAAGAATTATAAGAAAAGAAGTTGGCCAAGTGACCAAAGCCATCAGCTCCAGCCTAAGGAAAACTCAGCAATTTGGTTATGAAAGGGTGGGGTAACTTCTTAACTATTCATTTAACACAAGGGTGGCTTTTCACAAAAACAGTAACAGCTGACCCACATTAAACTAGGTAAAAGATACAGAGGCACGAGGTACCCAAAGTGTTATGATGTTGAAATGTGTCTCTTGGTGAGCTTCAAGCCACCTTTTCTAACTAGTTTTATACCAGTTACAGTCTACATAAAAATTTAAATATTTTCATTCTTGTGAGGTTAAATGAAACTGAATTTTAAATAAATTGCTATTTATTTTTGATATATGGAATCTTTCCTGATGGACTCATAACATGAAACTTAAACACTTTTCTTTTTTTAAGGTTTTTGATTTGCGTCAGTGTCATCGACAGATGCAGCAGCAGGCGGCCACTGCACAAGCTGCAGCCGCTGCCCAGGCAGCAGCCGTCGCAGGAAATATCCCTGGCCCAGGATCAGTAGGTGGAATAGCTCCAGCTATCAGTAAGTACGCTTTGGGTTTTGGGGTTTTTTTTTAAAAGTGTAGTAGTTGGTGTTTTATCTTCACTTAACTCAGTTGGTTAGTTAATTTGAGTAATAGAAATTAAAGTTCTTTACTGGGATGGTAACATTTTTGAATTGGTAAAAACTATTCTTCTGTAGTAAGTTGCCCTCTGCCTAGGACCCTGTTTGCATTCTTTTTGTATCAAAAAGGAAGTATGGGAGAAAGGGGGTTGTTGTTATTATATTGTTCCATCTCCCCTTTTTTTGATACTTGTTATGATTCCTGCCTCACCAGCCAGGGTGGGTTGTAATCACTGAAGTGCTTGGCTTTATTCTACTAAAGAAAGTATATTTCAATTTCAGAATTGGACACCTCTCCAATTTCTTTAAAGTATGCTAAGCATGGAGAGAAAACTAAGTGAGGGTGGTATTTTGATAACTTGTAGACTTTTTTTTAATTTTAGGGTAAAATTGAACTGTGTGCCAGGTTTCACACTGATGGGGAATTTTTTACTGCAGAGTTAAACTCCTGACTATAGACTTTTATGATGGAAACACGTGGCACCCATCTTCCACGTCTGAAGGCATAACTAGTGATTCATTCAACCCCTGTTCTTAACCTCTTCAGTGTGGTAAGCAAATCACACTGGCTAAGAAAACTGCAGTGGCCCTGCAGGTTTCTCTACAGTATATGCAAATTCCTCCCGTTAGTTTCATTGTAATATTGATAAATGCAGATTGACTATATGACTGTATGTTCTGACTGGAAAACTAGATGCAGAGTCTCCATTGTGACTTATGTTCAGGAGTTTACAATGTAGAGGTAGATAAGGCATATTTATTTAGGGAATTTGATTTTTAAAAATATGGGCATCTAAACCATTGATTTGCTAGTTTTGATGTTATAAACATGCTTTTCCTAAAGAATCCAGAACTATTATTAAATTTCTTATTCTCAGCTATTGCCCCCATTGAGTAATTGTGTATCAGTTCTCTTACACTGCGAATTTGAGGGATAGACATCATCTGGGTCATCCAAGAAGTCAGTAGAACCAGGAATATTAACTGGCTCATTTTTAGTTACACTTACTCTGAACTATGCTGTTTAGACAGTAAGGGGTTCCTAGAACCAACTTGAGGATGTGCACTACCTCTTAAAAATAAAGTGTTTCTCATCCCCTCACCTCTACTTCTAAAAAGAAAAATAGGTGGGGTGTTGGTGGATTGTGGTAATTTACCTTATAATTGGTTGTAGCTAGAAGACACATGTGGAATGTAAACTGCCTTAACCAAAAGTTTTCAGTCCTGTTGATAAAGTTTAGATCTACAGTTACTTCTTGGCACTTTGACAGAGAAGTTATATGCTGAGGAGAATGCAGTACAGAGAGCTGGTCACTTGTGTAATGTAAGAATGAGGGAGGATGGGAAGAGAGAGATCACCTTGTTCCTCTGACGTCTTCCCAATCTTTTCTGTTAGGTCTGTCAGCTGCTGCTGGAATCGGTGTTGATGACCTTCGTCGCTTATGCATACTCAGGATGAGTTTTGTGAAAGGCTGGGGACCGGATTACCCAAGACAGAGCATCAAGGAGACCCCTTGCTGGATTGAGATTCACTTACACCGGGCCCTCCAGCTCCTAGACGAAGTACTTCACACCATGCCAATTGCAGACCCACAGCCTCTAGACTGAGGTCTTCTACTGCTGGGGCCCTTAACATTAGCAGGATGGTGGACTATAAAATACAATCCTGTTTATAATCTGAAGATATATTTCACTTTTGTTCTGCTTTATCTTTTCATAAAGGGTTGGAATGTGTTTGCTGCCTTGCTCCTAGCAGACAGAAACTGGATTAAAACAATTTTTTCCCCTTATTTGGAACTTTTCAGGCATGGCTCAGAGCTTGAAGATTAGGAAAAACATATTCTTATTAAATCTTCACTAGTTATGTATGAAGGAATCATTCCTGTGCTGGAAAGTTTAGCCCTTTAAAACGTCTTAGAGCCTTTTATATGCAGAACATTGATAGGTGTTGTTCTACAGAATAAATCCAATATTACTGATTTTAAAGGCAGAGAAGTTCTCAAAGTTACTTCACCTATGTTATTTTGTGTGCAAGTTGTTATTGTTGAAGATACTTTACTCCAAAAATACTGTGCCATGTGAGTGAGTTAATTTTACCAAGAGCAACTTTACTCTGTTTAAAAAATAAGATAGTAATGTATTATAACCTTTTATCCAAAATCTTTTCTGCAAGTTAAACTAGTGAAGACGATTTCAATTCAGATTGTCTTGCAACTTCAGTTTTATTTTTGCCAAGGCAAAAAACACTAATCTGTGTGTATATTGAGAATTCCTTAGAATTATCAGACAAAGAAATGTCATTTAAATTACATTTGTTATCCCTAATGGATGACTTATTTATCAAGAAGTATACGTTTGCCCTGTTAAACAGTAGATGTATTCTTCTATATTTCTGGGCACAAGGTTGATTACTAAGAAGCCTAGAAGAGGAATTTCCTTTTCCTTCATTAATTCATAGGGAAAGGTTTTGTATTTTTAAAAACACTAAAAGCAGTGTCACTCTATCTAATAGCTCACTGTTCTGCAAGGTGGCAGTGCTTAAACTAAATAATGAGTATTTTGGAAACTGCTAAATTCTATGTTAAATACTGTGCAGAATAATGGAAACATTACAGTTCATAATAGGTAGTTTGGATATTTTTGTACTTGATTTGATGTGACTTTTTTTTCATATACTGTTTAAATCATGTATGTTATGACATTGTTTAAAATTCAGTTTTTGTACCTTGGGGCAAGACTGCAAACTTTTTTATACTTTGTGGTTATTCTAAGCCCTTTGCCATCAATGATCATATCATTTGGCAGTGACTTTGTATAGAGAATTTCAGTAGAAAAGTTGCAGATGTATTGACTGTACCACAGACACAATATGTATGCTTTTTACCTAGTTAGTAGCATAAATAAAACTGAATCTCAACATGCAAAGTTGAATTCTAGGTTTGATTTTTAAGATTTTTTTCTTTTGCACTTTTGAGTCCAATCTCAGTGGTGAGACACCTTCTACTAAATGACAGGCAACAGCCAGTTCTATTGGGCAGCTTTGGTTTTTCCCTCACACTCTACCAGGACTTCCCCACAGACATTATGTATCATGTGTAGAGTTGGTTATTTTTTTTAATTTTTATTTTACTGTAGCAAAAATAGGCCTGATTGTCTACACAGTGATAAATAGGTTGTCTACAGGATAAATAGTATGAAATAAAATCAAGAATTATCTTTTAGATGCTTTTACTTTCTGCTTGGAGCGCTTTGTAAAGCTATAGAAACACTTGTAGTGACAGTCCTCCATATATAACCTGAAATGAACAAGTCTTCTGCCTTACTCAGAAGGTCTTTTTAATAGGGCCATCCTGGAAACCACTGAGTTTGTTTATTGTTGTGATTTAAACATAGATCTTGATCCAAGCTTTGTCTTTTGTTTTCTAAATAACTTCTTTACCAACTCATTTGTACTCTTGAGTACTTAAAAATACTTTTGTTAAAGACCTAATTTTCTTCTGTAAAAGTTTGGTGATTTAAGTTTTATTGGCAGATTTATAAAAAGATATCTTCTGTAGAACTTGTTGACTTTAAATCCATTCTACTGTGAATGAGGAATAGGAGTGAGAGAGTTTGAGAGTAACAGATTTTTTAAAAATCCGGATGATTTGATTAAAACCTTAACCATGCATTGATATAATCCATTACCTCCTTTTCTACTTTAAGGAAGATTTTCATGTTTAATCATCTGGGAAGGGTATGTGGAAATATTTGCTAAGAAGTATCTCTTCAGAACCAAGCTACCTGTCTTGGTTTCTTTCTACTAAGAGCCATAAAAATATAGAAATACTTCTAGTTATTAATTGCTTATATTTGTACCTAGATTTAGTTACATGCTTTTGAGAAAACATCTAGTATGTTACTGATCAGTTATTCCTGAGAGCTTTGTTTGTTAATCTGTATTTCTGTTTCTTGGAGGTGGTCATCTTTGATGAGTAAGACTAAAGAATTTCACTAGGTTTAAAATTTTATGTCTACTTTAAGGGTAAAATCGTTTCTGCAGTTCTCAGAATCTGATTATTATGAGGATATGATTCTGGATGGGTTTTCTCTAGCTAATTCTTATCTCAGAGACTCTCAAAATGTTGAACGTCAGTGAAAGCTGAATAAGAGATGAACCATTTACATTATGAGACCCATTCCACTTCTGTCCAGTGCCTTTCAGTGCATTATCAAAGGGAATGCCTCTTGGTGTTGCCTTTATGTTCTGGGGTGTAACTTCTTTCATGGGATATAGTCTATCTCGTTTTTTATAGTTTTACTGCCCCTGGTCTACAAAGATAATGATAATAAATCACTGCCATATAACCTTGCTTTTTCCAGAAACATGGCTCATTTATATTGCCATCACCACTAAAGAAATCGCCTATCCCATTCCTCCTGTCAACAGTACAGGTTTATAGGCTGTATGGTTTGGCTTAATGATAACCATACTTGAAACATCCAAGTAAACACACATATTAGCTGTGTTGTATTTCAGATTTAAAATCCATTTTTGTGGGAAAGGGTATGATGTATAAAGGGGGGTATTTGTAATGCAGATTTTGAAGGCAAAATAAAATGCCCTGTCTTCCAGATGGTAAATATCTTTTTATTTTAAAAGTTTATTGCTAATTGTAGGAAGGTGAGTTGCAGGTATCTCTTTGACTGTGTCCATCTGGGGAAGGAAAATCTTACACTTTACTAAATTGCTCCTGAAGTATCTGTGGAGGTTAAAGAATAAAAAAATGAAATGTTTCTGTACCTGGTTTGGTAGTAACTAGTTAATAGTTACTAGCTTTTTTATGCAGTCAGATTAGTTCAGGCCCTTTTTTGAGAGCATTTTGGGAGAAGTTTTATTCTGAGTAGGACAGAGTTCTTTTTGTTGATCATTTCTATAGTTTAATCCCTTCACCATTGCCGTTTTTATAGGCATTTTATTTAATGATAGATTGAGAAAAATGGTGACTGACGTAAATGAGTATATGAAAACAATTACCTGTAAAATCAGTGACCAACTCACGTAGGTTGGGCATACTCAGCATGAAGAAATGCTTTTTTCCCCCCAAAGGTAAAATCCATCTTGTTGTAGATAGCTATCTGTAAATAATCTCTTAAATCTTCCTTTACAAGATTATAGAGAATCGACCATGAGAATCTCATGCAAGCGTTTCCATATTTTCCCTGTAACTAGGTAATTTCTTTTCTACAAGAAGGATGTACAAAGTCAGTGGCCTTATTCAAAAAGCAGTATCCTAGGTCCAGCCTCATCCCAGCACACTTGTCCTAGTGTTGCTAGTAGGTCTCTTGTTTATCCGGTATCACCGTGGAATGAAATTTTCCACATAATCCAAACTTGCCTTATTTAAGCAGAAAACTTTGTGTTTTAGCCATTTTTTATGGAGTTATTTAATATGTATATCAGAATGTACT
The DNA here is from genome assembly GCA_963574885.1 of Lepilemur ruficaudatus. NCBI lineage: Eukaryota > Metazoa > Chordata > Mammalia > Primates > Lepilemuridae > Lepilemur > Lepilemur ruficaudatus. The sequence goes on from CAUYRT010102121.1 coordinate 12,238, forward strand.
GGATTTAATGTTTCTTTTTTTGTTTAACTATCTTTGAGGACTTCAGGGGCTTCTAAGACAGGCAGGACTGTTTTGCCTTTATGAAAGGGTCTCAGACTGCTATGGTTTTGAATTTTTAGTTCTTTAAACCCCTCTCTCCCCCCTTCCTGGTCTTCTCCCTTTCTGACAGCTGCACTTCGTATGCGCTTGTTAGTGTGCTTCCCTTTCTGATTGATTATGTCTAGCTACTTAGGCAAGGAAACCAGATAACCACACTTACTAGAACTTACTTTAAAACCCAAGTACAGACTCTGGGAAAGGACCCAAGATGCTTTCCTGTAGAGTGTTGAAGATGACTTCATTGCATTGGCATTTGACATCGGTTTGACTGCTTAGAGTGCTTCCTGTTCTTGCTGAGTTTCAGGTAGTTATGGTAGAGAGAAGTGAGTCATATTCATATTTTCCCCCTTAGAGTAATATTTTGAAAGGTTTCATTGCTTCCACTTGAATGCTGCTCATATAAAACTGGGGTACAAGGGTTACTAAATTAGCATCAACAGCCAGAGGTACTACTGTTGCCTAGAGGACACCAGTAAACAAACACACAACCAAACAAAACAAACCTTGAGAATCTGGAGGGTCGTTTGTTTTGTTTTGGTGTCCCCTTTTAAGCCTTGGCTCTGGCCTTCCTCCTGTACAGATATTTTTGACCTATAGGTGCCTTTATGAGAATTGAGGGTCTGACATCCTGCCCCAAGGAGTAGCTAAAGTAATTGCTGATGTTTTCAGGGATTTTAACATCAGACTTGAATGAATGAATGAAGCATTTTTCCTTTTTTTAATGTAGGAAGGACTGAGGAGAAACCTTTGGTGAAGACAATCATTTCTCTCTGTTGATGTGGATACTTTTCACACAGTTTATTTAAGATGCTGTCTTGATGGATCCAGAGCCAGTATTCTTGTTGAACCCGAAACGGCTCTGGGCTGGGCCAGAGAGTTGGCACTCTCTAGTTTGCACTCTGCCACTATTTTGATGTGTGACCTTGGGCAAGTCATTTACCTTCTCTGGGCCTCAGTTGCCTCAACTGTAAAATGAGGGAGTTGGACTAGATTAGTTATTCCAGCTCTGAAATTCTAAGTGACCTTGCCTACCTTGCAGCAGTTTTGGATTTCTTATCTTTGTTCTGCTGTTTGAGGGGGCTTTTTACTTGCTTCCGTGTTATTCAAATGAGACTAGGCTTGATATTTTATTACTGTTCTCCTATAGACAAAAAGTTACATAGTATGTCCTTAAGACTTAATTTTAACCAAAGGCCTAGCACCACCTTAGGGGATGCAATACTTTACAGAAAACCCACAAAAAATTGAAAGGGGGGAAAAGCCTTTATTTTATTTTTCCATCATCTCTGGTCAGAGTTTCTTAAGGCTTTCTTTGAGTCATGACATTCTAGCTTTCGAGTTGGTATGCATGTGACACCATCCTCCTAAGTGCTGTGTGCTGGTAATGGTTTTTCAACTAAAATGGATTGCAAACCTACTGTTAATGCCTAATGATTATTAGCGGTCATTACTTTGGGTCTTTGGTTTCTTAACTCTTCTATGCTCAAAACGGGAATTCCTCCAAACTGCATCAATTAAAATGGTTTATATGACTCAAGAAAACAATACCAGTGGATCATTATTCACTTTATTCTAGGGTCTTCTTAGGTCTATTTTGATTAGATGACTTTTGGCTGGATCATTCCTTTCAGAGTTCTCTTCCAGCCTATCCTTGGATGAGTATAATTGATGAACTTGGCTTTTTCAAGGACCTGGGGAGCCTTCCTTGGGGCTGGGTTGAGGGTGGGGGGTTGGAGAGTACTGGTAGAGGCCAGCTTTTGTGGTAGCTGGAGAGGAAGGGATAAAACCAGCTGCTGTTGCTAAGGCTGCTTGTCATTGATAGAAGGACTCATGGGCTTATATGGATTGAAAGGCTAAACTTGGAGTTGGCAGACCTTTTCCAAGTATTGGGTTTCTGTTCAATGCATTGGACATGTGAAAGGTATGAATGCTTGTAGATGATAAAAACCTGGTGGGCTGCAGAGCTCAGTGTCAACGAAATGACTGGGGGGTTGGAGACAGATTTGGTGGTGGTATTTCCCAACTCTGTTTCTTCCCCTGAAGTCAGAGGAATGCATCTATGCCAAAACCCAGAGAAGAGCCACTCTTAGCTTCTGCTTTTGGAACAACTGTCAGCTGAAGCTCCAGTAGTTCCTTTGTGGCTTTCTGTATACTTTTGCCTGGTTGAAGTCTGTGGCTAAAAAATAGTTGAACCTTTCTTGAGAACTCTGTAACAAAGTATGTTTTTGATTAAAAGAGAAAGCCAACTAAATCATTATGTGCTCATTCTTTTTCTTAAGTTTGTGGATGTCTTGGATCTGGAAAGAGTTCTTAATCACTTAGAGAATTCTCAGACTTGAAGCCAACATTTTCCTTTATTGCTTTGTGGCCACTGAAGTGGGAAATACGACATTTTAAATATGACCCTGGAATAACAGCCCCCTTCTTTTCTCATTTCTAAAAGGAAAGGGTAGAGTAATGGGTGATTGGAGAAGAGGTGGGTACTAGGGGATTATGAGAACCAGGATGCTTAAAGGGGAGGCAGAAATTGCAGACCCTTCCATTGCCCATCTAAGGGCAAAGGAAAGCTATTTCCCTCCCATCTGCCACCTCTGTGAAACGGAGGTCAATGTTGGAGGTTCAGGTAAGGTGATTTTATGACAACAGCTTGTAAATAGCATGACCACATCAACATTTTCTCTTGCTGATAGGAGTTTCAGAGATATTTAACAGGCTGAGAGATTCATTCTCACCTGTTTGCTAACCCAAAATTTACAGTGTTTTAGGCTAGAACTTGAAGAAGTTAGTAGATTGGCATTTTTAGTTGAGAAAAAAAACCCATTCCTTTGTGGGGTGAAAAGGCAATTGTGTATTTTCTTCATCACTCTCTGCCCTCTGCTTTTGGCCCTTGATTTTTTTGTGTGCTTTATTCCATCTCCCTCCTCGTCACAACTCTCCCACAAATGGCAATCTCAAAAGTTAGGACACCCCCAGTTCTCCTTCAAACCTTTCCCACCCCTAGTATCTCACTGATGAATTGTAATGCCCTTTTGCCTCAGCCCTTTATATTCTAAAGGAGTAATTCCATTAGTTCTGGCCCTACTTTTGGGGTGGCATCCACATCTATATTTTGATGTAGTTTTGTTGGGCCACCACTAGGTCTCAGATAGATGGGCCAGATGGGTTCAGGGAATTTGTTACCAGCAGACCTACCCTAAAAGAATGGTTAAAGGAAGTTTTCTAAACAGAAAGGAAATGATAAGGAAAGCTGAAACATGAGGAAGAAACAAAACAAGGTAAAAATTTGGGTAAATAGGCTTTTTTATCTTGAGTTTTCTAAATTATGTTTGATAGTTGAAGAATAATTATAACACTGTCTAAGGTGCTTCTAAATACATAGGAAATATTTAAAATAATTATGAACAGGGAAGAATAAAGGGACTTACGGGAATGCAAGTTTTCTACATTTCACTCAAACTGGTAAAATGACTATAGTAGACTGATTAGTGATGAATATACAGTGAAATACCTAGTACAACTACGGAAAAAGTTATACAAAGAGATACACTCAAAAACATTATAAACTGAATTCTAAAAAATGTTCAAGTAACTCAGGATAGAGGAGGAAAAAGAACACAAAAAACAGGAAATAAAGTGTCAGATTTATGTGCTAACATATCAGTCACACTCAATGTAAATGGTTTAAATATACCAATTAAAAGATACGCTGGCAGAATGGATTAAGAAACATGCTGTCTACAAGAAACTCACTTCAAACAACAATATAGGCAGGCTAAAAGAAAAAGCACGGAAAAATATATATCAGGTAAACTAATCAATGGAAAGCAGGAATAGGCTGTATTAACATCAGATAAGTAGATTTCAAAGCAAAGAAAAATACCAGAGAGGGATATTACATAGTGATGAAAGGGTCAGTCTATCAAGAAGATAGGGCAGTCTTAAATGTGTACACCCCAAACAACAGAGTTGCAAAATATGTTAACCAAAAAAATGGTAGAACTGAATAGAGAAATAAATCCACAACTACATTTGGGAACTACAAAAGCTTCAGCAATTGATAGAACAACTAAACATAAAACTATGGAGAATGCAGAAGAACTCAACATGACCATCGGCCAGTAAGATTTAATTTACATTTTTTATAGGGTAAGCCATCCATCCAGCAACAGCAAAATACATACACGCTTTTCAAGTGTTAACACATACCAAGACAGATAATATTATGGGCCATAAAACAAAACTCAAATGTAAAAGAACTGAGGGGGCAAGATGGCTAACTAGATGCCAGATCATCTCAGAAAGTAGGAAGAGTTTTAGATAAAACAACAAAAAAACATAGTTAAGGTGTAATTCAGATGGAAAAGTGCCAAAACCTACCAGAGATCCCACAGGAAGAAGTTATAAAACAGAACAGAAGGAGCAAGATTTCGGCACAGATCAACCCCCTCCCCCCGGAAACTTGGGTAGGTCGGGGTTTTGTTTCTCCTTCCCTCACACCTCTGGTAGTCAGCAGGCTCCAGAGCTGCTGGGGAGCTTTTCTACCCCGATGAGCCCCAAAATTGCTTCCACCAGTGAAATCGGAGCTTTCTGAAAGCAAAGCACCAGGCTGCTAGCCCCATTAGGGTTGCTCCTCATTGAAGCAGAGATGTTGGGCACCATACTGCTTCTCTACCCATTGTGTGCCTTTGTCCTCCCCCGGGAGGTTCAGCCCTTCAGTTCTCATGTCACTGGTCTCCACACAAACATTTCCCAACTCCTACCCAGACTGTGGTGGCCACAGGGGCTGGTGGGTCCCGGGAAACCATGATTCCAGAGTTTGGACATTTTGGGTAGGCTGCCTTCCAGGCAGAAAGTCAAAGAAGACCACAGTGCCAGCTCTCTTTCATTCAGACTCTCTTTCTCCCTCTCCCCTCTTCCCTGCCCACTGTCACCAAGTGGCGCAAGTACGCCAAAGGATGATCGAGCCAGGGCTTGCAGGAGCAGCTGCTTCCCCTCTGTTGGTGCATCCACTACACTGAGGCTTCCCAAGGGTGGGGCTCTTTCCTCTCAAAGACATGCTGCAGACCAAGGGGTGCTCAGACTCTGAGCTCCCTGCCTGCCAGCCCTCTCCAGTACTGTTCCCCTAGCTGCTCCAGCAGAACAGGGCATACCCTGAAGCAAACGGACATTAAGCCTACTTGAGCACTCCATGGACAAATCAAGACCAGCATGCTTCTCCTTGGCACAGTCAGGGATTGAACTTTGAGGGACCAGGGGATCCTGCAGGCTGGATCTCATACCCCTAGGAATCAATTGTGTTGCTCAGGGGCATGGAGGGGAGATTTGTGAACTAATCTTAGGAGGCAAGGGAGCCCCCATGGGCAGAACTGCAAGGACAGTGCTACGTGGGTTTGAACCACAGCACACTCATGGAGCACCCTCTACCCTCCCTCCCCCCGGAAAGCTGCACTTTAAGTCTAGGGCGGGATCTTGGGAAGGGAAACTCCCAGCCTGTGGTGCTATTGCTGGTGAACTCAGCTAATTTGGGCTGCTGCTTGTGACCAGATGCTGGAAGGAGACCTGCAGGGGAGGGGAGGAGGGAGAAGAGCAAAACCCCTTCCCAGCAGCCAGTCTGAGAATCCCAGATGTCTCTTCCGCCATGAGCAGACTTTCTGGCTTGATGGTTACAGCCCTTCCCTGGGAGCTTTCCCCAGGTGCCTGGGAGCTGATCCTTGAACCCTGCTGAGACAGCTCTTCTGCCCACCTTTGTGGAGCCCGAAGGCAGACTCATCCAACCCAGCCCTGACCAGCCTTGCTCCTCACCTCTGCTGTGGTGGAGAATAAGGAGTCCCCTAGGAGCTCCAGGGCCCCAACCACCAACTGAATGCTTCTCCCAATCAACTAGAGCTGCTCACAGGTCCCAAAAAATAACATTGTAGCTGGCTCTTTCCTGTAAGCGCCACATACTGGTAGGGAGGACAATTTGTACAGCTCATTACACTATTTACTGAGTCCGTCATATAGGGTGTGGCTCTTACCCACAAGCACCACTTTCTGTCTCAGAGATTAAACCGGGCATCCCAATATAATTCACACTCTTAAGAAGACTACAAGCTTGGGGAAAGAGAAAGGATTTCAAAGACTTCCATCTTCACTTGTCAACAAAGAGACAGGGAATCTGCCCACACACATAGTATACCACCACTACAGCCTACAAATAACTAGCAATTGAGAAAACCACCACACTAAGGATAACCAAAGTATCTATCTAGAACCTAGACTGCCTATCAAAGCACCACAAGCAAGGCCAAAGGTCCTTATCCAACATATGCCACAGACACACCCTTAATAGGGGGAACCACCACCAAAAAGCCCCATCTAAACAAAAAATCCTCAAACAAGAAGTGATGAGAAGAAATCAGCACAAGAACTTCAGAAGTATGAATAATCAGAGTGAAAGGACACCCCAAAAGGAACATACCAGCCCTCTGGCAATGGTTCTCAACCAAAATGAAAATACTGAAATGACAGAAAAAGAATTCCAATATGGATCATGAGGAAGCTCAATGAGATCCAAGAGAAAATGGAAAGCCAACACAAAGAAACCAGAAAAACAATTCAAGAAATGAATGAAAAATTTACTAAAGAGATGGATGTATTAAAAAGAAACCAAATAAACTTCTGGAAATGAGAAATTCATGTAGGGACTGTAAAAAAAACAGTGGAAAGTTTTAAGACTAGACCAAGCAAAAGAAAGAAATTCAGAGCTTGAAGATAACTCTTTTGAATTAACCCAGTTAGTCAAAAACAAAGAACAAAGAATCAAGAGGAACAAATAAAGTCTACAAGAAATATGGGATTATGTAAAATGGCCAAATATAAGAATCATAAGCATCCCTGGGGATGAAGAAGAAAAAGCAAAGGCCTGGAAAACCTATTTGAGGGAATAAATGAGGAAAACTTCCCTGGTCTTGCTAGAGATGTAGACATCCAGATACGAGAAGCTCAATGAACACCTGGGAGATTCATTGCAGAAAGGGAGTCACCAAGGCTTATAGTCATCAGATTGAACAAAGTCAACATGAAGGAAGAACTCCCATGAGCCGTGAGGCAAAAACGTCAAGTAACTTACAAAGGAAAACCCATCAGACTAACAGCAGACTTCTCAAGAGAAACCTTACAAGCCAGAAAGGAAAGTGGCCCTATTTTTAGTCTCCTTAAACAGAAAGAGTGCCAGCCAATAATTTTGTATCCTGCTAAGCTAAGTTTCATGAATGAAGGAGGAATAAAGCCTTTCCCAGACAAGCAAACACTAAGGGAATTTGTCATTACTAGACCTGCCCTACAGGAAATGCTCAAAAGTGCATTATATATGCAACAGTGTAATAGATACCAACCAGTGTAAAAACACCCAAAAGTTATAGCTCACAGGTCTTATAAAACCATATCACAAGAGTGAAACAAAACAATAAGATATCATGCAACATGTTGAACAGAACGTATCCCACATATCAACACGAACACTCAATGTGAACAGTCTGAAAGACCCACTTAAAAGACA
>CAUYRT010102122.1:0-53962 GCA_963574885.1 Lepilemur ruficaudatus
AACTAATATCTTAGAGCTTTACTCTTTTAGAAGGAATATACTTCCACCTTTTTAAACATGAAAGTTTGGCAGACTACCTGCATCCTGAGGCAGACTACCAGAATTCAGGGGAAATGACCATTGTGGCTTTTCAATCATACACAGTTAAAAATTTTTGTTGGCCACCACCACCATTTGAGCACTGTCGTGTTAATCACTCAGTACCAATTTGATGGCGAGTACATGTGGAGCCCATTCTTCCGATCTTATGTTCACCAGGGATTCCAGGGTTGGGGGGATAGACCCACATCTGAGGGATGCAGTGAGCATTGTGGAGGAGAGGGGCATACCTCTAACCCTTGCTAGGGAGAGGTAAAGATACAAAATGTAACCAAAATGTTTGTACTCTTATATTTTCCTGAAATAAAAAAAACAACTGAAAACAAAAATTTTTGTTGGAGAAGGTGGGGGGGGACTGAATGTTTTGTTATATGTATATTATTTAACATACATCTACATACAACACATATATGTATGTGTGTGCACCGCAAGATTCAGAAACTTACCTTTCTAAACTTAATGCAAAATATGTATTTAGATATTCATTTTAGCCTAGCTAGGGCCCAACATGCTTTGGTATTTCATTGGGAGAAAGGTTTGACACTTAGCTAAATCCTTAATAAATGTTATCTTCCTTTCCCCTAAGGGCATTTGAGTTGGTGGCTCTGGTCCTTAGTGTGAGAGGCTGATAACCTGGCTCACTAAAAAAAAAAAAAAAAAAAAAAAAAAAAAAACCCTAATTTATAAAGTTTGCCAAATTCCATTTGTAAGCACTCCCACCGTGACCAAATTCAGGGATGGTTTAACAATAGGCTTCCAACATTTCTGAAATTTTAGCAATTAGCTCCTGTAAGCCAGTGCAGCAGACTCAGCATACCTGGCATATCTAATTCCAGAACATGGGAATATCACAATTTTGTTGCTTTTCTCTCACCCTGAACTCTACGAAGGAGACAGAAGAAATATGAAACATAAGCCCTGCCTGCCTTCAGGGGAATTTTGGTCTAGATCAGGAGACAAAGCTAATATCGCTGCAACAATCAGAAGGCCTTTAAGAAGAATCAGTGTTCTAGCCAACATCTCTACTTAAATGTCTAATAATTATAGGAAATTTATTAATCCAAAACAGGTTTCTTGGACTTCCTTTGAAAGCTGTACTTCAGTCCCCAAAATCTTGCCAACCTAATAGATAAACTTCTACCCAGTTCTTGGGCTGAATGTTAGGCATTGCCCTTGATCCCTATTTCTCGACACCCTTGTCCAACCCAGAAACAAATCCTGTGTGTCCACCTTCAGAATTTATCATGCGCTTCCCTGCATCCCACTGCAACAACCCTAGTCTAAAATAGTCCCATTTACTCTCACCTAGAACATTTTTCTGCTTCCTTGTCCATTTCCTTACACTTCTCCAAAATGCAGCCAGATGGATCTTTTAAAAATATAAATTATTTACTCCTCTGCTTTTGGCAATCCAATGGCTTCCAACTGGCCTCAGCATAAAATTCCACTTCCTCACCATAGTCTAAGGTGGTGTGATCTGATTCCTGCCCTCCTATCTTTCTCATGCACCTAGCCCTCCCCCAGTCCCTCTTTTACCTCTCTCAAGCTTTCTAAACTCTCCCAGCTCCTCCGCATCACAGGGTCCCCACCAGTTACTTCTCTCTACCCTAAGCAGTTGCCACAGTTGGCTTCTTCTCATTCTTCTGATACCTGTTTAAATGTCACCTCCTCACAGAAACTTCCTCCGTCTACCTATCTAAAGTAGCTCTCCATTCCTGACCAGTCATTCCCCATTCCACTGGCCTATTAATTATCAAATACATTGTTTGCTTCTTTATGGTTTATACCCACACAGAAATTGTAAATTCCATGCGGGTAGAAACCTTTTATGCCTTGATTTTGCTCTATGTTTTATGACTAGCACAATACTTAATAAATAGTAGGCATTAGCTAAATATTTGTTGAATGAATGAACACATAAGCCAATGAATGAACGTTAAAATGAAAGGTGGGGTAAAGAGATTTGACATTTCAAAGTTCCCTTCTGGCTTTAACATTTTAGGAGCCTGTGACTTGAAAGTATAATTTTGTACTTACTGATGTGGGTCCAGCTCTTAAAGTAGAGGAGTACTCAGAGGGCAGGGAAATGAATGAAGATGCCAGCATCCAGAAACAGTCAGAAGGGACTCCCTGGAGAAAGTGGTAAATACTTTCCTGGAGGAAGCCTTCAAATTACTTAGCAAAAGGCATTTACCATCTTACAAAAAAGTTTCACCCTAATCTTCGTTTCAGTTGACAACTACTTTTCTACATTTAAAATGTGATTGTGTTGATAAAAACTTCATAGGCATACTTTTCAGGAACATCAAGCTTCCAGACTGCTTGTTCCTTAAATGCCCCTGGGTATGTGTGTGTATGCTGATTTCCATATTTAATTTAGCAAAAGTAAAGAATGTGAAGAATTTGCCCAGAGTCATTGACCCCTAGGCTGGCTCCATATCTGAAGGAAGGATCTGTTCCACACCTCAGAGAAGACCCACTTAGGACAGGAAGTGAGTCATCTGTGTTCTGCAGAAGACCTATCACAGGTTGGACTGTACTAAATGTGAAACAGATCAAACTGGAACAAAATCATGACGTATTTGTTCCCTCCCACACTATGGGACATTTCAGAATCTTGGTATTTTGCCCCGAAACTTTCAGAGCTAGACAGGTCTTCAAAAATCACCTGTCTGACCCTCTCGTTCCATGGCGGGGAAGCTGAGGCCCAGAGAAGACCAGTGCCTTGTCCAAGCTCACCCAGCATATGTGGAGCAGAGCCAGTGTGAGATCCTTGTTTTGAATCCCAGTCAAATGTCCTGTAGAAACATATACAATACTTACAAGCTGATTTTTTTAAAAATAAAATCTGTTGTATTCTTTTGTTTAATCTTTATAAGTAATCTGATGACCTATTTATTGACTTTTTATAATTAAAAAAAAAAAGTTTTAGCAAGCAATCTCTAGTAATACTAGGGTCCTAGGATATTTGAAAGGCATAGACTTAAAATGCTAAAAGAAATCATTACATAATGAAATAAATAAGACACTACGCCAACTTGTAACAAGAGGAGGTAAATGTTAATTTAACTACTAGTAAAGAGCTATTTACTATTTTAAAAGTCATTTTAAAGACAACCAAAAGAACTGATTCTTCTCATTTTAAAATCTGTAGTTAAGATTTAGAGATGGTCTCACATGTGATTTTCACCAGCTTAAAGTTTGTTTGAGATGGGAAAGCCACAGAAGGAAGCTATTAAACTGTTATACATGAAGTGTTGGAGACTGGTGAGGAACTATTAACTTAAAAAAAGAAAGGAGTGTATAGATTTTTCATCTGTCAAATGATCATTTGGAGCTTAGAGAGTAACAATGTTGCAAGACGAAAATACATTTAAACGTCATGGCGCTTGACAATCAAACAGGCATCATTTGCCCAATTACTTTATATCTAGTCTGAAAAAATGCAACAAGGTCTCTCAAATTGTAGAAGACTTAGAAACAATACCTCACTCCTCACAGCTCCCTCATTCACCCTCCTGGATCTGTGTTCTCGGCAGGTCTCTGACGTCAGAGAGACAGCTCTGACCCCTTCTGCAGAATCCATCCAGAAGCAGCTTTGGGAACTTAGACTAGTGGTCCTCAAACTTGGAGTGTCTATGAGTCACCTGGGCGTACTTGCTAAAATATAGATTCTTGGGCCCTCACCCAGAGCACCTAATTTCATAATTTTGGGATAGCTCCTAAAAATCAGCACTTTAACAAGCACTCCCAACTCATCCTGATGCAACTAGATGGTGCAACAAATGTACCCAAACCCTGCCAGCCTTAAGTAAGTCTTCCTTTTCGTCTCTGGGTCTCAGTTTCCCTTTTGGTAAAAGGAAAATATAGGACCCGGATCATCTCTGAGGTTTCTTCCTCATTCGGGCAACAGAGATTTTATGATTTGGGAATTGGCAGAGTCCCCACCTTGCCTCTGTGTTGCCTTAGTAGCCCAAACAGGTCATGTGCTTACAGAAGCATGTAGCTCAAATACAGGCACTCGTTCCCACGGAGTTCGGTGTGCACGGTGGAGGGGCTCAGGGCTTCCCAGCTGGTTCCTCCTCTCTCCACACCATCCGCAGAGTGCTGTCTGCCACTCACGCTCCTCTTCACCAGGTGGTGTTCACAGCTGCAGGCCCTCAGATGGTGCTTCTCCAACCCCCATCTGTCTGCAGCAGGAATGTCTAGGGAGTGCTGGCTCCCTAGACCCTTGTTCATGCCTCAGATCTAGAGCCTATCACACCCAATCCCTCGAGCCCATTTGGAATGATGTTCCAAATTAATCAAATAGAATTACACATAAAAAAACAAAACATGAAAAGACAGTGAGCTCTTTAAAGATTAGAGACTCAAGGCAGAAGAGATTTATTTTCCTTTTTTAAGATATTCTAATGATTACATAAAGCAATTATACAATTCCTCCTTAACATTTGTAGGTGTTAAAATTGGAGAGTCAACTGTTCTAGCCCAGCCCATGAAGGAGCCTGGAGCTGGTTCCAGCCTCTGGCTCCCCTAGGTAATGGCTCTTCTGGTTCCTTGGTTCCTTTCAATGCCCTAAAACCATGACTTGCCCTGGCCAGGCTTGTCCCCCTTGTAATCACCCATCTTTCCCTGCTGGGCTCACGTGTGCTCACCAGGCTTTCCCTAACTGCTTCTGCGTCTTGACTCTGGACGTTTCCTTTGAAAGCCCCTTGTGCTCTGTATTTTAAGCCCTAGCAAGTTACTCAACTTTGTTTCTTCATCTTCCTCCAATACTTATACTTCCATATCCTTTGTTGTGTATAGAGGGTAAAGCTACTGAGCAGAGCACAAAACAGACAGCAGAAAGAGAGGGTTTACAGGGGAAAAAACACAAATTGCCAAGCACTCTCATTCTCCAAGTGCAGGGAGGTGGTGATCACTGGCTGACAGAGCCTTGTCAAGTTGGTTCGGCTCTCACTGGCTGAGAACATACACTAGCCCTCCAATCCCAGATGGAGCTAGTTACCATATAGTATGATATATGATATGTTTCAAGGAAAAAAAATCATAGAAATTAAGATTATTATGAATCAGTGCTGTTAAGTGGGGTATGCTAGAGACTAACTTCCCTTTCCATTATTTACGAGGCAAAGAGCTACTAGTCAGCAAGAGATATCCAGTGTTCCCTGAGCTAATACGATTTCAGACAAAGGCAAAGAAGCTTGACATGTTCATTTGTTTGTACAGCTCTTACGTTAACAAATGGACTACTTCTGTTGTGCTTTTTGAAACTCTAAAACTATTTTGAAAATATGCCCTGCTATGAGCATTCATTCTCCTTCTGTTGGAAACAGTGCCCTCTGTTTCTTTAGATATTAATACCACCCTGCTCTGCCACCCCCAGTCCTTGACCTCGCCCAGCTTTAGGGTTGGGCATGTGACCGAAGTCAATAGAGTATTCTCCTTTGGCTGTAAGGACTGTTAATTAATAATGACCTGTGAGAGATAACCCTAGCGCTCTTTAAAAGTTAGAGATGACATGATTTTTCACTTTCCCTGGGTTGTTGCCTGCCACGTTGCCACCAGGAGACGTAGGCCTGAGCACTGAACTGACACAGAAGGAAGCAAAGACAAGAGACGGTGAGCAGAGGCTTGCTGACAGCAGCTGCGGCACCTAGCCTGTCAAGCCAGAAGCCAACTTCGTCCCAGTAATACTCCCTTCTCCAACCCACTTTTTTTTGTTGTTGTTGTTACTGAAGTCAATTTCAGCTGGGCTTTTTCCACTTACAGCCAAATTCTATTAATATCTAATCGCCCCCTCACCTCATTACTGCCTAAACAGATATTTGGCCCAAGAATCATCAACCAAGCACCAAGGAGATCATAGAAATGCATTTGTTAGAGCTCAACAATCTAAATCCATATCTTGTAAAAATCTCAATCTCAAATTCCCCAAGTCACTGATTCATATTTACTGAGCACCTACTAACTACAAAACCCTGCCCAGGATCTATGGGGAGCCAGAATGCCCCGCCTGCTCCCACCATCCTCCCAGATTGTTAAGGAAGCTGAGACGAGGACATGGTGAATTGCAAGTCCACACAGAAAGAGGTAAGGGCCCTCAGAGGGCTGTAGGGAGTGTGCCAGGAGAGTCCAGAGGAGAGACAGAATCTCCTGGATGAGATGCTGAGAAGGCATCACACAGGTGGGTTCACTAGAGTTGGGCCTTGATGGCCTGGGTGAGTCACAGCTGAGCTACGACAACATGCTGCCTCCCGGTCCAGTATTCAGCCTCTTAAACACAACGAGGGGCGATGCCGACAGAGGCCAGCCTCTGGAGGAGCAGGACAGCTGTGTTTGTTCCCAGGCCTCACAAATGGAAATGTGGGGTCTCATGTGGAGACTGGGCTCAGGCCACCCAAAGATGCACTGGGGCGTCACAAGACCAGGGCTACCTGCCTGTGAATTCACCTTAGAGCAGCCAGGGCCATGACACATTCGTCGACTGTCACAGAGTCACAGCGTGCCAAAGCTCACAGGGGCGTTGAGGGTTAATCAGCCTGCCCATTTGACAGACAAGGGCCTGGAGGCCTGAACAGATGAATGACTTATCCAAAGTCACTCCTGTAGTGTCATTCCCAGGGTCCCAGGCTGTATCTCATTTCAGTCCCATTTCGCACTGAAATGAGATACAATCATTAGTTCATTCAATTTCATCCCAGCAGGAATGAGAAGATTCTGGAATTATATTTTAATAGATGCTGTCTTTTATCTATTAATAGATAACTTCCTGTGGCTTGTCTTGCTTCAGCATTTCCCTCTATTTTAGGTTGGGAATGAGCCTCTCTTGGGGCTGAGCCATGCAGGCCTGGAGGACTTTCACTGGCTTTTTAGCAACAATCAGCAGATCCTCTAAGAAAGGCCCCACTGGGGATGCTGCCCTGAGCTGCTTGTGGGCCCCTGGTGACATGGGGGTGCTGGGTGTGATGGCAGTGTGGGGACCTGGTCCCATTGCTTGCCAAGCCTCTCCTCCAGAGTCTCTGTGATATGATAAATAGAGAAATAATTATTCCACATACACAGAGGATGGCAGGGCACACCTGGGTTGGAAGCCTTTTCCCAAAGCAGGTGAAAGATCCTAGGGTGGGGTGAAGAGGGAGTCGCTCTCTATTGCTACTATTTGCTAATAATCTTCTCTGTCCCTTGTGCAGTTTTTGCCATTCACACCCATGTGAGTTCCTCAACAACCTTGTGAAGCAGGCAAGACAGGGTTTTGTGCACACCTGTCTCCCAGATGAAGTAACTGAGGCGCACAGACAGGAAGCGACCTGTCCCCTGTCCGCTATCTAAGAAGAGGCAGAGCTCAGACAGGCCGAGCCCAGCCCGTCTCCCTGGTGGCCAGCAGTCATTTCACAACATCCCCACTACCAGTCCTGAGCCAGCACTACTGCTGATGAAAGAGGAGAAGCCAGGGCCTTTGCGTGAGTGACAAGTGCACTGAGGCAGAGTTCCTTTGTCCTGAGCCATACACGACACTCCCTGAGCCATACCTGACACTGACAGCAAAGCTGCTCCTTTTATAATCCTCTGACATCAGTGGCGGGCCTGATTAGAGGTAGTGTTATATAGTGGAAACAAGCAGAAGACATTGGATGGCAAACCAATGAGGCATTGATTATGCTTCAGCTGTGGTGCTGAAGGTGGACATGGAGCCACATCTAGGACGCAGTCTCTGCTTCAGAGGAGCACATATTCCAATAGGGGAAGGCAGAGGGCTGTGCAGACAAATAAATGGCCACACACCATGACAAGTGCCACAGTGCAGGTAGGTATGATGTGTTCTAGAAGCCTAGGGGAGGAGGATGTGACTAAGCCTCCTTCCCATGTGATCAAGCTGTGAGCTTCTCCAGGGTAGCCAGGGCTGGCACAGCTCATCTTTCCATCTCTATCAAACGTAACACTAGGAGCATTTGAGATCACCAGTTAGTGCTTGCTGAATAAATTCTCCTGGAGGAGTGACGAAAGGATGTGCACTGCAGGCGACCTGGGCCACATGACTGAGTTTGCAAAGACCCCAAGCCACCTGTCCTGGGACAAGGACCCCAGCCATCAAAGCCTTCCCTTGGATCGGTGCTCAGAATCAGCGGGTCCTGCGGCCTCTCTCACCTGCCAGTTATCTTAAAAGGCAGAGTAAGATCAAAGCTCAGGGAACGTCACACTCACAGTAACCCTGCTCATCCATCAGGGCTTGAACACCTCACCTTGAACAAGGGAGATAAGAGAATAAAATAACGCCTGACACGGCCTTATCACCTGATAATACAGCTTCAGTTTTTCCATTAAAATAACTGAGAGACAGAGTCCTATACTTGAGCTGATAAAGAGATCACAGGAAACAAAGCTATTAATTTTTATCTCTGCTGTGCAATAGCACATTTGAGTGAATACAATTTATCCAAGACAGAAAATACTTCTCTGGCAGTGGAAGTTGGATATAAATTCTTTTCCCCTCGTAACTTTCATTCTCATGCCTTGTTTACCACTAAACTCTAGTAATTTTTAGTCACAGACGTATTAAACCCAGTGGATCTGGCTGTGCTATCACCATTGCATCATGTTATAAATCATGCTTTCTCTCCTTACTCTAACCCCATCCTTGAAGGATCTGGTACAGATATTTAAAATACAAGTTAAGGGACTCATGAAAGTTAATTGCCTCTCTAATCCTCAATATCCGTATCTTTAAAAGGAGGAGATAGACAGCTTGTATCCATGATTGCTTCCAGCTTTAATACTCCAGGATCCCAAGACTGAAGGGGGCACAGATTGGGTCAGTTTTGATGACACAGGCAGTCTTTCTAAGCATGAGAGTTGCCAGATAACAGTAGAATCAGGTAACTACCTGCTTTAGGCCCCATGCTTCAGGGACCCACCTCTGGCCTTCCCCACTGGGTGAGAAGTCCATGGAGCCACATGAACATGTGTACCCAGAACCCACCTCCTCTTTCCAGACCAAAATCTGGGGACCTGGGACCTTAAAATTCTCTGTGTAAATGGTTCAAAGCCTGCTTCCAGGCCCTGGCCCATGTATCCCCAGGTTTCTCATCCCCATAGCAGATTACAGCCCCAGGGTTCACCCCCAAGACCAAGGGGTGGTCCAGAGGTAGGGAATGATACTCTACCTCCAAATCCCACTCTTTCCTGCCATCAGGAATACTTGGGTGGAAAAGATTAAGAAGCATTCATCTTTGGGGTGGCCACACCCATAAATGCGAGGCCACCAATGGTGTGTGCAGAGCCAGAGATGGGAAGAGAGTGGGGTATGACTGGTAGCCCACATTTGTACTCTGACTTGGTTTGCAAATGTGGGGAGAGGACAGTGCCATAGAACAGCAGGCCTGGAAGGGATCCTTACTGGAGAAGGTAGTGGGAGGAACAGGCAGTCGGTAAGTGGCAAGGCCCTGGTGATGCTCTTCCTAAGAGGAACTGTCTAATTGGGTGGTTCAAAGATCCCACAGGCAGACCTAGGCTCTTTTACAAGCTTGCCTCAGGCCTTACTTCTGCAGGAATTTAATTTGTATTTCAAATGTGAGTCTTAGCACCATTGCTTCAGAAAAAACCTATCTCAGAATTGGTTTCCTTACAATTGATATCCTACCTATTTCTTAAAAAACAAACAAACAAACAAAAAAACCTGGAGAAGACTTACAGTAAAATCACCACATGGTTAAATATACGGACCTGCCATTGTACGAAGGAAAGGCGATGATCAAGCCAGGAACCTCAGACGCACTTGTTAGTAAATATAAAAATAAAATAGCCCTGAGCCTCCTGACCACCATGGAAAAACAGAAAAGGGATGGGTTATCTTGCTTTGATTATGTGATCAAAAGTATCACAATCCATTCTTCAGAGGAGACAACTTCTGGGCAAAAAATTTGAAGAAGAGTTTTATCACCTGCATCCTTTTATAAGGGGCAGTGAGTGAGTAAATAAAGGACCAGATCTTCGGCACTGTTTTTTCAAACAACACAGAAGCATTCTCCATACAACCGTTTATTATATTGGCATTCAATTTTAGTGTGCTACTTTACAATAAATTTATGTTTATTTTAATATAAAATTTCTTTCTCCTAAATCTTTGCTAAAATTGATATCTAAGAAATACTATGGCTTTGGGTATGCCCTAGCACTATCAAGTATTTTGAATATTTGTAAAAATATGGCTTAGATAATCTCTTGTTTGTTCCTTATAACAGACTGATAGGGCAGGTATTCCCCATTTTCATGAAAGGGGAAATTGAAGAGTAGGGAGAGTAAATAAGTTTTCTAATAGCACATGGAACCAGGATAGGTAATATTTGAATGAAACCCAGATCTACTAACTACAAGGCCAGACTTTCTTCCTGGCTTTCATGATATTAATGTTATCATTTAGAAAACAATCAAGGAGTGAGTTGGATGATCCAACTACAGTCTCTGGAGTTGCATTACTGAGGCACAGTACCCACAGAGCCTGCAATGACCAGATAAGTTAAGTCCACTGTGCCAGGCTTCCAATGTCCTGACACATTCCACCCTGACATCCATAAATGTCCTTTAATTTACTAGCAGATTCCTCCATAGAATGAGTTACCCCATGCTAAAAGTTTCCTTTGCAATCAGCATACATCATCAAGTACATGAGCCTGGGGCAGGAAAAAGGTGTCTCCTTTCCCAGGGCTGCCCAGCAAATGTCTCAAGCCATTTTAACAGTGATGCTGAATATTCTCTTCTCCATGAGGTGGATAATCGGTCCTGAAAACTGTGTGAGACAATGAGCAGGCTGCAATACTAGAAGTCTGGTGACCTGGGTCCTGGTCCTGACTCCGCCACTGGATGGTTGTGGGAAAACCACTTAACCCATTGGTGTAGGGTGTGCCAGGGAATGAAAATGAGAGCTGCCCTCAGCTACCCTCCAAAGAAGATGGTGAGAAACGATGAGATAATGTCTGGGAAGCCCTTTGGGCTCCTCGGAAGCAAGAGACTACATAAACACAAGGTGTTATTACTTCCGATCCCACATCAGCCAAGGCCATGACAGTTAAGGCTCCTATAGAAACCTACTCACTGCCCCCACATAAAAGGACTGGCCTATGCTTTAGCTTCTCATCCAGTTGAGTTTCCCAAGCTTTGGAGGATTTGTGGGGAGTCCATTATCTGGTTAAAGATGATGAGTGTTGTTGAACTGAAGACTTAGATCTTAAAATTACAGAATCTTGGAGCAGAAACGGATACCAGCAATCTGCCCTGTGCTCTTTATACAGTGAAGAGAAGCTGAGTCCAGAAAGTTTCATAAAAAACTCACATTACCCCAAGGCCTGCTAAGCATGAGATAGGTGCTGGGATAAGAAGGTGACTAGGATCTAGCCTCTGACTTCACATAGCTCCACCTGACAGGGGAAACAAGCACATTCACCATTTTGTACAGTGTGATATGGGCATTATTGCAAAATGCCACTAGGTCTATGACAAAGATGGAGCCTAAGTTGTCCTGCAGCTCTGTGTCCTTGGGTAAATCACTTTGACACTTTGAGACTCAGAAAAAATGGAAACAGGAGAAATGACATCCATCTCTTATCATTTTTTATCATTTTTATCATGTTTGACAGCTCCCTATTAATTTTATAATCACTGGCTGATTTGATTCTTATAAGAAAGCAGAGAAGAAAACATTATCACTATCTCTCCACACTACAGAGCCAAAGTCTAAGGCTTTGAGAGATGGAGTTCCAGTCACATGGCCCTGACCTGACTCCCAAACAGGTCATCTGGAAAAAAAACTAGGAAAGTAACTGGACTCTGCTCCGCAATAGCCTGCCTCTCTGTAGCTGGACATCAGTGATCTCTAAGTTCCCTCATGCATTCAAGTTTCACAGATCTATAAATTTATCAAAGGGTTGACAGCTACCTGGTACTGAGTAGGCCCTTGAAAAATATTTGTTACAAAAGAAAACTCCGAAAGGAGCCAGCATTTTTTCCCCTTTAAACTCAGCTACAAATAAAACATTTCTTAATTCAAATGACTTAATATGTTTTAATAAGACCTTGCATTATTCTATGTTTTAATATTTTAAATTATACAAATACAATGTGAATACATTCTTACTATGAAAGAGTCAAATATCTAAAAGCAAACATCCTCTTGATTGCCCCACCCCAACTGCAATCTCTGCCCTATTCCCTACTAGCTTCCAACCCTTCTCACCCTTCTCCCCACCCCACTTCCACTGTTATTAGTTTGGTATGATATTAGACTTTTACTCTATGCAATGAATGTATGTGTATATAGAAATATTGCAGCTTGTTTTTTACATAAATGGCCTAATGTTGTATATACTGTTTTACAATTTTTTTTTTTTAACTTAACAAGTGATAGAGACCTAGCCATGCTAGCTGCCTTAGACGTACCATATGCCCTAAGTGGGCCTAATATTCCACAGGACACTAACCCACAGGTAAGACATTCCCTAGGAACAGGATTTCAGGTGGCCTTTATTGTTTTCTTTATTATACACGTTGCTGCAGTGAACATTCTTGTATGTGCCTCCTTAGAAACAAATTCCCAAAGTGCCATTATTTTTTAATCTGAAAGATAATTGTCAAATTTGACTTCAAAGACATTATACCAATGTCTGACCCACTAGCAGTATGAGAGGATCTGTTTTCTTATATTCTTTCTAAAACTTGGTATCACCAACCCTTTCAAAATTTTTTTGCCAGTCTGATTGTAAGATGAGTATGAATTGTTCGTGTTAATCTACATTTTGAACACAATGTTTCCCTTTAAAATGGGAAATGATAAAAAATGTGGACACTTCTCCAAGAGAGGCCATGGTATGTTGGAAAGATAAAGGTCTCTGAGGTGAAGAGCCTGAGTCACCACTTACAAGCTGAGTGGCCTCCGGCAAGGTGCTCACCTCTCTCAGCCTCATTCTCCTGTCTGTGGATGAAGACAGGCAGTACTCTGCTCCATGCAAACTGTGAAGTAGTGCTTCATAAATGGTTGGCTCTGTGAAGGTATTAGTTTTTACCTGACTTCTAGAAGATGATAAACTGATGTTTAGTAAGGGAGATTACATACTCCCAAGCAGTAAGCAATTTCTTTAGGCGGCTCTAATAGCCCATGTCTTATGTTGGAATATGTTAGTCATACTTTCTTAGCAATCTGAAATGTCAGTCCTTTGAGTTTTTGTTTGTTTGCTTGTTTTTGTCTTTGTTTGCTTAGCTCATTTTTTTACTTACCGGAAACACCTGCAGAACAAGTGATGGGTTAGCTCATCAGCAGTGGGATGCCATGTTATCTAAACCCAGGGCACCACTTCACCCAGAGAAAGGTTCCATTCTCTTCTGAGTTAATTTCTACTGTCACAATTGCACTACAGTATTTGCTAGAGGGCAAAGCACTCCCTACTTTGGGGAGATGGAAGATTCAATACACCGAATACACAATGAAATTTTCTATCAGACATAGAAGCACAGGAAAGGTGCTGAGGACATTTTTCATTTTTGGCCACAGGGGCCCATTTCCCCTTTCTAGTAGCACCCCACTCTCAGTCCACAGGGCCTGAGTGGGACCCATCCCCAGCCCCGGGGTGGAGGACACGGCCCAGGCCTGCGTCAGTCCGTACAGTGCAGTCTCCAGCCCCAGTGACCGGCTCGCAGCTCACAAGAGAGCACGTGCTATGAGTAGCCAGTCAGAGTGAACCTTGAGATTTGTGCAGAGAAGCCTGGGACAGAGAACTTTCCTACTTTCCCATTGTACATTATCCTAAAGGGATGTAGCCTGGAAGCTTCTGGAGGCCTCCTTCAACAAAAAGAGAGCCTTAGAATGGAGGTAATATGAAAGGAAGAGGAGCTAAGAGATGGAGAGAGCAAAACCAGATCCCCAGAACAGTGCAGAGCCAGATGTCCCCCTGCTGTCTCAGTGACACCAGCTAATGTAGCGGCTCTCCGCTTCCCCACCACACACACTGTGTCTGGCTGCGTCTGACCTTCTGTCACTCGTAATAACTGACACTAGTGGAACCACATGTACATATGCACATTCATGCTCAATGTTTCTTTCCCCACACAGAAGGCAGCATCATGTTACGGCAGAAGTGCAGGCCTGGAAGGCAAGAGATGTAGGTCTGTCACTGGCTTTGCCTTTTTGTGACTCGATTTCTGCAGCTGTAAAGTGGGGGAGTTGGACAAGTAAACTCAGGAAACCTTACTGCTCTGACACACTCTGAATCAGTCAACTTGCAACTCTCAGTGCTCCTGTGACCATTGAGGTTGCCACATGCTGACTCTTTGAAGTGTTTCGCTCATTATGGTAGAGGAGGGTTTAAGTGGCTACCAACCGGGGGACCTGAGGAACGTAAAACAATTAGGTTTTCCGTATCTCTACCAGAATTGGCTCCAGAAGAGGGTCAGGCTTTGCAAAGACACAGAACATTTTTCCTGCTGGGCTCCTTGGGAAAAGGTCTCAGTATTATGGAGGATGTCTCTTGCTATTCACGGCTTGCCAGTGAGAACAGCCAAGAAGAAGAGGTCACGTGGCCAGGCCTGCTGCCAGCACAGAATGTTCTGTGCAGCTGACCACTGGGCAGGGATGAGGACTGCCCATCCCCTGCTGAGGCTTCTCCTGTGAAAGGTGGGCCCACGGGTTGCCAAAACATATTCTACAACAGTGTCTAGAAAGGTCTCTATAAAGCAGCATTCTGATTCATCGTTAATCAGTCACCTCTTCTGTATGAAGTATTATGCCAAGCATTTTCAAATACATTGTTATTTTAAACCTCACACCAACCTTACTGTCCCCTAAATCACCTTCAGATTGTATTTGTAGAAACTACAGCTCAATGAGGTGAAATTGCAGTAACTTGCCCAGGGTCACACAGCAACAGAGCCACGGTTAATTTCACTAAATGAGGACAACCTAAAGGCTTGCAAGGCAATTTTGCTTCCGCTCCTTCCCCCCCTCCTTATGCTATGAATAGGAGCCACAAACAACAGGGATCATGAGCATGTGCTCCAGTCACTTCTCACAGCTGCTTTCGTAAACACTCTAAGACAGAGTTTTCTGGCCATTTATGTGCATGTCACTTTATAGGCCAGCTTGGGCCCACATCAGGGCCCTGTGTGATCCAACAGTGTGTTTCCCATAGTTTCTTGCACAAAATAGGAATGTGAAAAGCTGTCCCTCTCTCTGGCCAGCCAATGACGCTAGGAGAGGACTGGACCCAACCGAAAGTCAGAAACTGAATTCACTTAGGGTGCAAGCAAGCAGTGGAAGCACTAGGAATTCCAAGCCAGGTAGGAGACAATAGGGAGGGGCAGGAAATTAAGGAAAGAAAATGTACAGGACCCACCGAAGACATTCAGGTAAAAAAGTTTCTGAAGGACTGCACAGCCAAAATAAACCCAAGCAGACTGAATTGGGCTTCAGAGCCAACAGTGTAGAGTCCCTCTGTGACTTTATCCCTGACCATTCAGTCTGGTGAGGAATTGATATGCATCATTCCTGAACTATAGCTCCAGACTTACACATGGAAACTATAGCTGAGAGTCTCCATATGTGGTTCTCATTAACACAGCATGAAGCACATGGTAGACATTTAATAAATGTTTGCCAAATTAACATTAAAAATTAAACTAATATTTTTCCAAACTGCTATAAGCCTCACTAAGACAATATCTGTGAAAGAAGCTACTGACTCAGTGCCTGCTGCTCTGAAAACCAGAATACTGATTATATTGTTGTTTGGGTGGAGAACCTCCCATATCAGGTATCTCTCTATATGTATCATAATACCTGGAAGAGTTCTTTAGGATAATTCAGTGGTCCTATGCTCTACAATGAGAACTATATACACTCCATCATTTTGTGGGTATCCAACCAATCATTCATTCACTCAACAATTATGGCATTGAAACCATATGGTGAGCAAAACAGACACAGTGCCAGCAGTCGTGAAACTTACGATCTAGTAACCAGCTAATCACATAAATAATGCAAAGCCACAATACAGTAAGTTCTCAGAAGTATATAGTGCTTTAAGAAGCCTGGCCTGGGAGGATCAAAGAAGCAATGCATGAGTTGGCCAAAGAGGGAAAAAGCCAGCAGACACAAGGCTATGGAAGAAGTGTGGCAAGGAAGAGGATGTGTGAGGCCAATGTCACCACGCAGAGGAGGGAGCAAGTCTGTGGGTAAGATAGTTATGGAGGTCAGACCGGTCCAGGTTTGTAGGCTTTGGTAGGAATTCTCATGTTTATCCTAAAAGTAATGTGAGTCATCTGCTCTGCTAGAGAAAAAGAATAGCAGGATGATGCTGCAGTTCTCCCTTGCTCTAATCTGCACCTCTGCTCAGGTTATTACTTTGTTGCCCACCTTCTCTCTATGGGAGATGGGGCAAGGGAAAGTATTTTAAGCTCTTGGGATGGAAAAGTTATTTCCCTCTTAGAGTCTGAGCTGCAAATGGCATTTCTCCTTCCAGCAAACCATGACATTGCTACAGTAACACGGTTCGATAACCCTCTGGCAGCAGAAGCTCAGGGCCCTACCCTTAGTTACTTCATGTCCAATATATATAAACCAACAGTGTCTCATCGTTTGGATTGTGTAGACACTTTTAACCTGAAAAATATCATAGATCTACCACTTAATACCACCGATAATTCAGAAAGATACAATACCATTTACATTAGCACCAAAAAAAAAAAAGAGAGAAATATTTAGGTATAAGTCTAACAAAACATGTACATGATCTACGTGAGGAAAACTGCAAAACTCTGATGAAATAAATCAAAAAAGAGCTAAACAAATTGAGAAATATTCCATGTACATGGATAAGAAAACTCAATACTGTCAATGTCAGTTCTTCTAAACTTAATCTATAGATTTAACATAATCCCAATCAAAATCCCAGAAAGTTACTTCACATATGTCAACAAACTGATTCTAAAGTTTACATGGAAAGGCAAAAGACCTATAACAATGACTGCAATATTAAAGAAGAACACAGTCAGAGGGTTGACACTATCTAAGACTTACTACAAAGGTATGATAATCAAGACAATATGGGACTGGCAAAAAATAGACAAAAATAAGTCAATGGAGCAGAATATAGAGCCCCAAAATAAACTCAAACAAATATAGTCAACTTATCTTTGACAATAGAGCAAAGATGATGGAGAAAGGATAATCTTTTTAACAAATAATACTGGAAAAACTGGACATCCACATACAAAAAAGTGAATTTAGATGCCTTTTACAGAAAACAAAACAAAAAACACCCTCAAAATGGGTTATAGACCAAAACATAAAACACAAATTTATAAAACTCTTAGAAGATAGCATAGGAGAAAATCTAATGACCTTGGTTTTGGGGATGATATTGAAATAATGCCAAAAACACAATTCATGGAAGAAAGAACTGAAAATTAGACTTTATTAAAACTAAAACTTCTACTCTCTGAACAACACTGTTGAAGGAATGAAAAGAAAAGTCATATTGGAAGAAAATACTTGCAAAACACATATCTGATGAAGGATTATTATCCAAAGTATAAAAAGAACTTTTAAAACTCAACAATAAGAAAACAAACAACACAATTAAAAAATGGGCATAAGATCTGAAGAGACACCTCACCAAAGAAGATATACAGATGGCAAATAAGTATATATAAGACGCAACACATCATATGTAATTACGGAACTGCAAATTAAAACAACAATGACATATCACCACATATCTGTTACAATACAGAAAACCCAAAATACTGACAACACCAAATGCTAATGAGGATGTAGAGCAACGGGAACTCTCATTCTTTGTTATTGAGAGAGCAAAATGAAATAGACACTTTGAAAGAGAATTTGGCAGCTTATTACAAAATTAAACATGCTATTGAGACAGGAAACTGGCAGGCCCAATTCTTTAAAAACTTGCAAGAGCCAAACCAAGGCCTCTGACAAAAACAGGAAAAGAGGATGCAGTAAAGAAACTTGGTTAAGACAAGTAAAAGCCAAGATGGTGAAGTAAATGGCCACTGCTTACCCTTGTAGCTCACTATACCCTGCTTATAATGTATCAGCATACTAAATGAAACTCCTGCCAGTGCCATGACAGTTTACAATCACCATGACAAACCCCAGAAGTTACCTTACATGGTATAAAAAGAGGAGGAACCTTGAATTCTTGGAAATCTCTGCCCTTTTCCAGGAAAACCCATAAATAATCCACCCCTTATTTAACATATAATCAAGAGATAACCATAAATGAGTTGCCCAGCAATGTATAGATGCGATTCTGTCTATAGAGTGGCCTGCTTGCTATTTATTTAATAGACGTTGCTTCCATTCTCAACTTCAGACTTGTGCTCAAATTCTTTCCTGCACAAAGCCAAGAACCCTCTTGGCCTTCAGGCCTGAGCCCAATTTTGGGATTTAGTTTCTCTTGTCACTGTTACCACAAAATCCAGCAATCAGATTCCTTGGCATTTACCTAACTAAATTGAAAACCTCTGTCCACACAAAAATCTGTATATGAATGTTTATAGCAGCCTTATTCATAATTGCTAAAACTTAGGAGTGACCAAGATGTCCTTCAATGGGAAGATGAATAAATAAACTGTGGCACAGCCATGCAATGGAACATTACTCAGCAACAAAAAGAAATAAGTTATCAATCCATGAAAAAACATGGAGTAAACAGAAATGCATATTGCTAAGTGAAAAAAGCCAACCTGAAAACACTACATACTGCATGATTCTAACTACATGACATTCTGGAAAAGGCAAAACTATAGAGAGAGTAAAGAGATCAATGGTTCGGGGGAGAGAGGGAAGGATGAATTGGTAGAGCACAGGGAATTTTAGGGCAGTGACACTATTGTGTATGATGCTGGGACAGCAGATACCTATCATCACACATTCGTCAAATACACAACACAATCAGTAAACCCTAATTTAAACTATAGACTTTTTTTTTATTTCAGGAAATTATGGGGGTACAAACATTTTGGTTACATGTTATGACTTTGCCACATCCCAACCATGATTTGAGACGTGTCCTTTCTCCCTTACAATGTTCACCATGTCCATTAGTTGTGAGTTTACCCACTCCCAACTCCCATCCCCCCAAAGAACATTACTGCTGTGTGAGCACCTTAGTGTTGATCAGTCAGTGCCAGTTTGATGGCGAGTACATGTGGGGCCCATTCTTCCATTCTTGTGATACCTCACTTCGGAGGATGGGCTCAAGCTCTATCCAGAAAAATATAAGAGGTGCTAGATCATTAAACTATAGACTTTAATTAATAGTAATTTTATCAATATTGACTCATGAACTGTAACAAATGTACCACAATACAAGAAGTTAATAATATGGGAAACCGGAGGGAGGAGGAAGAAAAGGGGTGTATGAGAACTCTACTTTCTGCTCAGTTTTTCTATAAACCTAAAATTGCTCAAAAAATTAATTTAAGAGCCGGGCGCGGTGGCTCACGCCTGTAATCCTAGCACTCTGGGAGGCCGAGGCGGGCGGATTACTCAAGGTCAGGAGTTCGAAACCAGCCTGAGCAAGAGCAAGACCTCGTCTCTACTAATAATAGAAATAAATTAATTGGCCAACTAAAAATATATAGAAAAAATTAGCCGGGCATGGTGGCGCATGCTTGTAGTCCTAGCTACTCTGGGAGGCTGAGGCAGGAGGATCACTTGAGCCCAGGAGTTTGAGGTTGCTGTGAGCTATGCACACAGGTTGCTGACGCCACGGCACTCACTCTAGCCTGGGCAGCAGAGTGAGACTCTGTCTCAAAAAAAAAAAAAAAAAAAAAAATTAATTTAATTTAACTTTTACTTAACTAAAACATTTTAATTAAAAACTGTAATGACTGATAAAATATTGGTGACTGAAAGCAACACAGCTTTAGTAGCATGGTTTTAAACATTCTGTTCGACTCATCACGGTAGCATTTACATACACTTGAGAAATTCAGCATCTTGAGCACACATTCGGATTCATTAATCTCTTGCAATAACTCCACAGACTCAAAAGAATCCAGAGTTTGGGAATCACTGATGAGGGCTTCATAGACTTTTGTTGATTTAATGAATGAAACACATCTCCTTAGGAGATGAGAGCACTAGCTGCAGGTCAGTGTTCAAATCTCTCTTTCGTAACTCTGGGGTCTGTAGTACCTTTCTCACTGGATAGAAGGGAAGGTTAGGTGAGAGACTGTGTGTAAATGCATCTAACTAAATACCTCATACATCATAGCAGCTCAGCAAATATTAAGCAAATCTGCATCTGGTGTTGCAAAGGAAATTAGTTACCTAGTGGGGGACTGCAGTGACTGACATTCAGTGTCTCTTCCAGTCGGATCCGTGCCTCAGGCCCCAGCCCCTTTTTAATGCTTTGGAACCTCATTTCTGTTGTGGGCCAAAAGCTTTGTCACCATGTGTCTGGGTATGGGAAAGAGTTGCCAATAGCAGTGGGAGCAATCTTGGTCACACCCCATCTTACCCACTTCCCATTTGTTCTCAGACCACATTTTGGCATGAGCACCTGAAAATTGAGACTCACAGGCAAAACTTTGGTGGGCTCAGTATATCTCAGTGTTGAAGAAGAACCTAAAAGCTGTCCTGTCCCTCTGCAGTGATAAAACAGCTGAAAAATTATTGAAAGATACTCCAAGATTACAGTGTTCTTGTAGAATGAAAATATATATCTATTAAGTACAGCAAAGCTTTTATTGGGTTTATTCATTCACAGTGTTTATTCATTTAGCTCCAACTGTGTGCAAGGCACAGACAGTGCTGGGTGCTGGGCTGGCTGACTCTGTATAATAAAAATGTCCTTTTTCATGCTGATCCTTGTACCCTTGAGTACACATGGATCCAAGCATTCCTACCTGCTCTACTGCTGGTCCCGGAGCCTCTGCTTTCCCTATTTGTTGGGAAAATCACTGATCTTACCTTTGAAATGGTGAAAGGCCTGGAAACAGAGTACCATCAGAAAAATTCAAGGAACTGAGTGGTTTTAGTTGGTCATGAGAAAACCCAGAAAGGACATAATCCTTGATTTCACAAATCTGAAGGACCGTTATAGGGAAAGAGGGTTTGATAATATTTTACTGTGGAATCAGGAACAAGAATTATAAACCAATTCTGGAAGCTACAGAGAGATTGATACCATCTCAGCCAGAGGATTGATTTTTTGAATAGTGAGACACTTATGGATATAAAGTAGACTGCACCGGTATGTAGTGACTTCCCCATTACTGCAGATGTTCAGAGATCGGATGATCAACAGACAAAGAGTTTGTAAATGAGATTCTTTCAGCAAACTTGGAAACAGGGGGACTGATCTTTATGATTTTACTGCTCACTCTAAATCCGTGTCTATGTGCATTGGTTGTATACATTGATTTTGGCATTATGGATCAGGTATTTTTGCACCTGATAGCTGTGTTTACTCATCATTTAGAGTTTGCAAAGTGCTTTCATTTACATGACCCCATTAACTCGTCAGGACTTCCTTTTGAGAAAGTTAGTTCAATGATTATTATCCCCATTTTATAGCTGAGGGATCAAAAGAAAGAAAAGAGAGCAAATCAGTGATAAAGCCAAGGAAACGATCAGACTACGATGGGGTCTCACTCTTCCCACTGTGGAATCAGAGACCAAGCACATTCACCTTATTTTCAGAATGAAGAGATAGAGAGTATCAGAATCCGGACAAGGGAGATATGCTTTCCAAGGGACTAAGAAGCTGTCACTGACATCCAAGATGGGCAGGATGTTTTCTCTGTAGCTCAGAGAACAGGAAATTAGGAGTCTTTGAAGTCAACAAACTTGCTACTAACGGTCAGCTTCTTGCACTCACAGCAGGCTCTAAGGTGAGACCAGGCTGAACACTGACCAGGTGTGAAGAAGACAGAGGCCTTTGCCTTGGGGAAAAAGATAAAGAAAAAGGAGGTTGTAGTCTAGGAATAATGTTGCATTGAGAAAGTCCCAGAGGGTGCCTTGGGGAAAAAGATAAGGAAAGAGGAAGTTGCAGGCTAGGAATAATGTTGAACTGAGAGAGAAAGTCCCAGAGGGTGACCAGAAAATCAAGAACCACTCGTTTCTTTCTGTGCCAATGTTTTGCATCTAGAAATGCAGTCCAACGACCCCCATAGAGAGTATAGATTGAGCAAACAGAGAACTCCTAAAGGCTGATGAAGGGATTAATTCTTCTGTAATAATCACGTTGTATTCTTCTCTAAGGTCTTTCATCTGCAGATCTCAGAAGGTTTTGCAAACATTAATTAAATGTTACAACATTCCTTTGAAGTAAATATTATTACATTCATTTCTCAGATGAGAAAACTGAAAGTCTAAGAGGCTTGCCTAGGGGCTACCCCACAAGATTCTTAGAGGCCAATCATCTCAAACCTGAACTGTGCAAAGCTCTTGGCCTCACAAGGAGGAGAAAACTAGGACAATCTCAAAGTGCTATCCCCAGGCTCTGAGAAAGAAAGGTTGCTGAAGAACATTACTGGCACTGGTCCACAAGGTCTAGAAGAACTCAGGAGGGCTTTTGTCTTATCAAAGAGACCAGGCCCAAGAACCATAAGACCCAGAGATTAGACTTCGTGAATCATTCCTCAGCCCCCTAGTGAGATGCCATCTCTCCTCTTCCAAGCTGTCGAACACCGTTGTTATCATTTCTTTTATAGTCTACCTTGAGTTATAATTATTTATGTTGGTGTCTCGTTTTTCTCACAAAGTTTCAGACAAGACTTACACTGTCCATTATGCTTGGTATATAGTATGAGGTCATAAGTAAATATGGTTTGAATTTGAAGTAAAGTTCATGGGAAAAAGAGCAGTAGACAACTTCTAAAAGGTACAAAGACCAAAGTTGATAACTTTGTCCTCCCAAGACAACAATAAGGCCTGCCTACAATCCATATTTTCAGATCAATAAAGGTACTTCTGGCTTTTCATAACTGCCAAAATCTCTATTTTTACTCCAAATACTGATGTTCAGTTGGAATGTTCAAGCCTGGCCATAATTTAGTGAAGGAGTTTCATGGAAAGCCACATGGGTGACAAGTATATGTGGTAATAATAGATCTTTTTATGAGTACCATATGTTACAAGTTTACAAAGCATTTTTATAAGCACTTTTAAATTTGATCCTATAAAGACACCATTATGTGGACAATAGAGATGTCATTATCTTAATTCATTGATGAGTTTCATCAAGGTTAAGTGACCCGTCCTGGGTCACACAGCTACTAAATAACAGAACTGAGGCAGAAACCAAGAAACCTGGAGGAAGAGAAGAATGACCACTCTCTATTTTCTACAAGCTCCTTTCTCTTTGCAGCCTTCCAAAACTGGGATTTTCCAGTGCTTTCTTCTTTGCCCAGATTTGTTGCTTACAATCTGTGCACCAGTCATGTCCCCAGCAGGGTCCTCACTAAACCTCTTTTGGTCCTACTGAGCCCTCATCACCCTGTGGGCATTACCTGTCCAGCTGGAAACACAGAGCTCACCTGAACCTTATTTGACTTTAAAGGAAAAGTTGAGCAGCAGGTGTGATTTTGCTCATTTAGAAACTGACTTTAGGAGAGACCAAAAAGAAGAAGGTCCCCATAAGAATTGTCATTTGAAAATTTATTTGAATGTCTTGGTGCAGTTATCCGAGTTCAAGGTGGACAGATGGGAGAGTTTGATTCCAGCCCCAGTGCCATCAACCAACTATGGCCTTTGCTTTCAACTATGGCCTTTGCTTTCATTCCATTGAACCATTCATTTCATTCCATTCCAATGAGCACCTACTGTATGGTCAACACTGTGCTAGGTGCAAAGGACACAGAAATGAATGAGGCTTGTTTCTTACCCTCAAAGAGCTAATAGTATCTTAGACAGGATAAAGAAGCAAGCAGACAACAGCATGACGATGTAGTGTGTGATTTTATGGAGGTGTAATGCTGCAGTGGGAGCCAGTGGGGTAGGTATCTAGTCTGAGAAGTCTTCCCAGAGCCTAAGACCACCCCAGGAGCAGGACCCTTCTGAGCACAGAGCCTTGTTCAACCACATGGTTCACACACCAGTGACACCGGCCCTGCCTAACATTCTCTGTGTTGCATGGTTTCTCTCTTGAAGGCAGTGCAAACGCAAGTGGGCACAGTAAAGTGGTGCAGCCATTGAGACACTCAGAGCTCACAGTGAGCTGAAGCTACCAGCCAGGAGAAGCGATGAAGTAGGAGAAAAGCTGAGCAAGGAATTGAGCAGCCGTTGCAGAAAGAAGTCTTGGGGCGAGGACAAGCTGAAGCTGAGGAAAGCCAGAGTGACCTGAGGAGCAGTGGTGGGCTTGCACATGAGGGACCAGGGGACAGGACGGGGCAACTGTTTTCAAAACGGCAGCAAAATGTTCCTGGGAGCCTAAGGCCCAGCTTCACAGCCAGAGGCTTTCCTCACTCTTCATTTCTCCATTAACATTCAACTCCCAAGGTCTGAGGAAACAGCATTTCTCTGACTCTTGCAAACTGGATAAAACTAATCCAAATATATAAAGATGCTTCTAAATACTTATAAAACATCACACTTCATGCAAGAGAAACTTTTAGCCAAAAGACTCCACTAACAGCAAAAACAAAGACAAAATTAGTCATGCAGGTGGGTGAGGATGTGGGCATGGGCTACACTCTTGACAGTTCTGTCTGCACCTTGCAGTGACACCCCCAAAAGCACCATCAGTGCACCCTCCCAAGTCTCTGCCTACTTCTCAGACATTGCCTCTCCTAAAACAGGAAGCATTGGTTATTGATAATTGCATGGCAATAATTCAGGGGCTACCCAATGCCGCTCTGTATTATTCCACAATGAGCTTTCCATGCTAAGCCTTTGGGCCAGTCAGCTTTATAGTTCTCAATTCAGTAGAATACCATCAATAATTAGAGATTAAACATCAGCAGTCTTTTCCCCTCTAATAACACTAATATTCCAGTTATCCATATGATAATTAACCTTCTTAACCCTAGGAAGCCTTCCTCGACACAATAGACAATTATCTCTGCTTAGTCACCTTTTTAAAATTCTAGTATTAATGTTTAGGTTAGTCCTCCTGTACAGGACAGTGATAGCTGCTCCCTGTGACACTCTCCCAACCGCAAATCTCATATGACAGTCATTATTGTCCCCAGCATGCTTTCAGGAAGTTGCTTTCTTCTTGCTACTTGGCAGTCAAATTTGAGCGAGAGAACTGCCAGGCAGCAAACTGTTAAGAAGCCTCTAAGGCAGATCAGATTTTCCTAGCCAGTGTCTTGGTGAGGAAAGAAGGCAAATGACCCGGCGGAGGTCTTGGAGCAAAGTGAACACCCTCACTTTCCTCTAGCATCTGACCCACACAACCACATTCTGAAACGCAATATTACTTTGTTCATTAATTCCCTCCACAACATTTGCCGAGTGCCCAAGATGTGTTGGTCCTCTGCTAAATGCCATCCGTCCAGACATGAGGAAGAGAAAACTAGTTCACAATCAGGGCATGATTTAGCTACGTGTGCTGCTAAAAGTGATTCTTTTGTCCATTTGCTCAGGAAATATCTAGCAGAGATCTGTGTAGAGCCCTTTAAAACCTGCTTAACTCTTACTTTTTCTAGGAGTACCCCTCCATCCCACTCCCCATGTGTATTAAGCTCTCCTTCAACAAAGAGCCTGTGTTGCCGTTTAAACTTCTGCCTTTCATTAGAGCTACTTGTGGGCTATAAAAACATTTCTTGCCCAACTTTGTATCGCCTGCAACAGTGCATGGTGCAAAGTAGATTCTTAATCAGGATTTGTTGAATTAAATATATATTCACGATGTGTGAGGCACCTAATAGAGGAGAGGTGGAATGACAATTATTAACTATGATCATGGCTTTTACAGTGATAAGAATTATTGCAACAATAACAGCAAAAGTGATGTTTCCCAAGAGCTCTCCATGTCTGTGCATCTGCAAGAATGCAGGTAGTTGTCTGGGATCTTCTAGGTTCTCCTGGGATCTTCTAAGCAGAGTCATGTTCATCTTTTCATGTTTGGACAATCTTGCAAAGAGCTCTCACATCTATTCTGTTATTTAAGCCCCTCAGCAAGCCAGTAAGACAGGCACAAAAAGGATGCTTATCCAATTTTTACCATGGCCAACAGGGGAAGCGACTGCTCCAGATTCAAGAGCTAAACAAGTGATAGAGCCTGTGTCAAACTCTCTATTCTTAATTTGGGATTCTTGGCATTGAACATACTAACACACAGTTATAAATCATAATAATTATAGAAAGCCAAAATCGACAGAGC
Organism: Lepilemur ruficaudatus; assembly: GCA_963574885.1. Taxonomy (NCBI): domain Eukaryota; kingdom Metazoa; phylum Chordata; class Mammalia; order Primates; family Lepilemuridae; genus Lepilemur; species Lepilemur ruficaudatus. Next base: position 26,445 of record CAUYRT010102122.1, read on the forward strand.
TGCAATTAAAGATGGTCTTGTTTTTACCTTCAAAAAAATATTTTTGGTAAGTCCCCAAATGTAGTTGATTTGTATAAATCTAAACTGGGCTATGTATTTGTTAATAGTCCTTAATAAACAGACTCAGTTGTACCACCATGCAAAGAACACAGGTGAGAAGGGTTTACTGAGGCTCATTTGCATTCAGTTATCAAAATAAAATATGAAAAGTACCTCACATGAGAAATCAGAACTTTTCAACACTGATATTTCACAGTTCAGTGATCCTTAATAATTCTAGAGAAACCAGTGCTTTTCCGTATCTGTAACTGTTCTTTGCACACACCTATTAGTCAGAGAGAATGCTGATGGATAAATAAGAGCAAATTGCTACTGACATGCAATATTGGTTCAGGTTTGTGATTTAACAGCTTGAGGACAATTTGTGGCTAAGTTTCTCATATTTATCATGTCATGGCTGCAATCTATTTCAGTTTAGAGGAACTTTTCTGGTCAGTTTTACACTATGCAAAAAACAAAAACTGGCCATGCAAATAGGGATAAGCTACTACATTTTAAATAAAATTAGAAAATAACATCTATATCTTTTTAGAACCTGAAACCAGGTATATATTGGAGCAGGCTTTTAATTAGCACATAATTATTTTTTTCCACTAGAATATGTTGAGATTGAGGTGCCTGCACCACTATATATGTGTTTTGGCCCCATTTCTCTCTCATTTCCTATCCAGTTTAGAGGGATAAACTGGGGAAAAGTGGTAAAGTAGGAATTGATAAGACATTTGTGAACTAGAATAAATTTCCCTATCATATGTCTGTTAGATGTGTAATAATCTCCCTACCTGTCTCTATTCTGAATGTTCTCTCAGTGTAGGAAGCTTAAAAAGTGGGATACTCCTGGCTTCTCTGCCCCGCTACCTGGGCCACTTGGAAGTGGGCCCATGGCCTGTGCACCTTCCTATTTCCTCCCCTGTCCTCTCCTGAGCCAGCCTGCCCTCAGAGAATATGCCTTCTCAGTTGTCCTTGATCCAATGTAAACTAAGCAATCAGGTCCTTGAACACCTGGGAGGTTTTATTGGTCCAGCAATGCTGGTGGCAGGTTGGGTAAGAAAATCCTCTTGGGGTCAATATCAGGAAGCTCGCTTGCCCAGAGACGTAAACCACCCTCTCCAGGGAGGTTAAGTGACACATCCATGGAACACAGAAGGTGGGGCAGCTACTTCTTCATCAGGCCCAAGGATCCACAAGCACCTAACATTCACAGCCCTGATGTGTAGTAGGCACTCAATATATCTTTAGTGAATTAAAGGAGAAGTCAGGACAAGAACTTCAGATGTCTCTGTTTCTGGCTGCTTAGCCCACACTGCTGCCATGGCTACCAAAAGGCACAGCCCCGTGTGTTGCATATGTGTGCAGACCCTTGGCACATTCCACACAGGAAGCTTCTGGTCTGCCCCACCTTCCAGTGGAAGCCAATACGCCTGGCAATGGAGCCGTCTCTCACACAAGGTTTCTTGCCCCACCGGAAGATCTTGCATTTACCACAACCTTCTCCCTTCCCCTTTCTTTCATCACGTACCACACCGCTGAGGTAACGCCCCTCAAGCAATTTCTCTTTCTCGTGTAGAAACACATCCTCTCTGGTCCTCTTCCTCCTCGTCTCTTCTCCAGACCTTTCCATTTACCATAGGGGGAAGCCTCTCCTCTTCCTTCCTTACCCCTCGTGCTGTCACGAGCCCCAAACCACTTTCTCAGACTGACAACCCTAGGAATAGTGTAAATGATACCTCAAGTGAAAGGTGAAGGAAGATTTTCACTTTGTGGTTAAATTAGACATTACAAAGAACCAGGTTTATCAGCCTTTCAAAGTCCTTGAAAATGCCCAGATGTTACTTTGAGAAATTCTGCAAAAGCCTCAATCAATATCCTTACCCTCTGTTTTTCTTGTACCAATATGCCAGTTAAAACTCAAACAAAAATACCACCCTATATTTTAAATCACTAGAGAATGTATTACTATTTTTAACACAAACATACCATGCTTCAATTATATTATGGGGACAAGACTCTTCAGAGAGATGGGCTGGGGCTCCAGCTGCTATTTAAAGCATTATCTAATAAGCACAACCTGAGCCCCACAGAACCAACTCAAAAACCCTTGGACCCAATGCACACATAAGTTGCTTTGTGATCTTTAGAGAATTCCTCAAGATGTTCAGTAGCTGGAGTTAAAAATGGAAACATGCAGGTTAATCATTTGGAAAAATGTACCTCTTCTCAAAAAATGGTCATTTATTGAATTCGATCAAACAATTTTTATAAGGCAGAGTACTCATCCTGGAGGATTATGTTTTCACTTCGGGCACTGAGTTTTACTCTGATCCCAGGTATTCTCAGCATTCCTCCTGGACCAGGAGCCAGGTTACATCTGCCAGGCCCTCTGCATGCCTGTTCTCCCAGCTCTGTGGTCTGAGGAGTGGAACAGCACATCTGCACTTTTGGTTACTATGCACAGTGAGTCCCTTTATTGTTACACCTGTCATGCAACATGCAACAGGGCTCGGGACACAGTATGGGCTACAGAACGAAATTTTTTAAGGAAAACTTACAAAGTGAAGGTCAGCAGGAGAAGGCATATGGACCAATCCTTTCTTTTCCATGGAGAGGCATACAAGGGCCAGGCCAGCCTATAGATTTGCCATGAGTACGTGTTCCCTGTTTAAGAGTCTCCCATCAGAGCATACTTATGTAGGGGAACAAGGGATTGCATGGGTGCCAAGCTGTCTGGCTTTCATATGCAAGCAGGTTTAGATGTTTATAGGAGTTACTTAGGAAAGCCAAGTATCTGACACCTGCCAACCTCATGGATCATAGGAAGTTGGGTCCAGGAAGAGACCCTCCTATCTGGGAAAGGAAGCCTCCTGCCAGGTCCCATTAGAAACTGAATTGGTGCAGCTTCTCCTGCTGGAAAGGGCAGGAGCTAGGGGGTGGGGGGGTGAAGGGGTCTTTGGTCCCAAAGAGGCAATTGTCCAGGAAGCCAAGAATGAGTTCCCAGAGACATTTTTAGGCAATCATGTTTATTGCATCAGAGTGAGACACTGAAACTAGTCAAAAATGTATCTGCAGATCAATCTAATTGTTTACTAGATCCTGTGACTTCTCCTTTTTCAAAGTCACCTTTGAAAGTCACTACATGTGTCCTTTCCACTCCATCTCCCTGGCCACTGCCCTCCCTCATGTGCTCATTATCTCTTGCTTGGCCTGCTGCACCCTCTCCTAACTGTTCTTCCTGCCTCCAATCTCCCCTAAAGCAACCTGTCTTGCACACCACAGCAAACTTGACACTCCTGAAGTACAGCCCTGTCCCTGTTCCTTGTATCAGTCAGGATAGGTTAGGCTACGCTGCAGGGACAGACAATCCGAACACTACAGCAGCGTAAACAGCTAGCATTATGTTTTACTGTCACCGCACGGCCATTGTCTGGCATCTGGGGATTCAGCTTCCTGTCATTACTGTCCTCATTATGAGATACAGGCTGATGGACCAGCCCCTATTGGAAACATTGCTGAGGATTTGGAAGAGACAAAAGAGCGCTCTAGAGGGTCTCACACTGAGAATCAAATGTTTGCCTGGAAGTGGCAGATGCCACTTCTGCTCACAGTTCATTGGTCAGAACTGGTTCATGGCCCCACTCACAGGTGGCCAGGAAATATAGTCCTGTCATGTGTCCAGAAGATGTAGACCCAGAAATAGTCAGTGAATAGCATTAATGACTATTATATTACCCCACTGCTTAAAAAGCAAGCAAAAAAAAAAAAAACCCAAAAAACTGATAACTTCCCATGTGTTCCAAGATAAAGGCAAAATTCAAATGCCATCTCTTCCGTGAAACCACCTGTAATTCTTCCAGCCAGAAACAACCTCTTCTCTACTCCACACAACTTTATAATGACTCAATCTGCGCTGTTCATGGCACTTAATATAATTTGTCTTCTTTTAAAATGAATAAGATTTATAATTTAGTCACAAGGCTAAATAAAAGGGACTTAAGAGATCATCTCCAGTTCTTAAATCTTCCATCGACCACTGCCAAGTCTTCCGTGATCTGTTTAACAATCCAGATTGGGAAAGTCACTACCTCTCAGGTAGCCCATTCTACCCTTTCAAACTTCAACAGCTCTGATTATTTAAAAAGCAACAATAACACACTTTAAATCCTTCATCACACGAAGCTAGTACCTACATGCCTTTTTACCAAACAAGGAAACCAAGATACCATAAATAGAATAAGAAACTTTATCTTAAGTAGCAAAGAAAAGCTCTGGTTTAATTTATCTAGCTGTGTCGCTCAGAAGCCTCTCAGCTTTTGCACGGTGATGTGGATAATCACTTAAGAGACCGAGAGGGATGGAAAGACACCAAGGCAACCACCCTGCCTTGTTTACCAGAGAACTCGAGGGTGCCTTTTGCACAGCTGTGCTCAGTGGAAGTGTTTAGACAGAGGCTGTGTGGTCCTCGACAGATGTGTTGGTGCTGTGACTCACTGTCAGACTGTCAACCTGGACCGCTGGGAACACCATACAACGTGCTTTGGGTGGCCCCTGAGCACAGCAGTGGAGGAAACCTGCAGAACTCTCCCTTGTTACCGAGCAAACAGGAGACCAAAATCCTACCGAGCACGCTGCGTAGCTTTACTGACTTCTGACAGCAAATAACACCGCCTCGGTCCAGAAGCAGCATCCTTAGAGTTTTCCAGTGTCTTCTTTAACTGTTCTGCGGATGAACACAGCTCTTGAAAAGAACACAGACTTTAGAATCATTGCCACTTACTCACTGTGTGACCCTGGACAAGTCACTTCAATTTCATGAGTCTCACCTATAAAATACGGCAAATAATACTTTCACAGACTGTACTAAGGATCAGGTGGTAAGCAGAAAATGCCCTGCTATGACCTGGCTCAGTGAATTGAAGCTCCTCCTATGATTTATTTCCTTCTTTTAGCCTGGGGCAACAGAGGCCCTTGACCTGGACCTTGCACATCGGAAGCCCCAGAGCACAGGGCCTCTCCTCCAGGTGTTCTCTTCTCCATTGGGTGAGGAGGCCATGCACCGAGGGAGCATACCCACCCAGAGTCATGTTCCACTTCTAGACCACTCTCCATGAACCCAGGAGTCCAGAATTCCCTTCCACATGACCATGAATCCACTGGTTTCTCCAGGTCTGTCCTGCAGAGGAAAAAACGTAATGCTGGTGTGTGCACCTCCAGGTTAAAGCGCAGCTGTGTCCAGGGTGCAGGCGTGGGCTAGAGCAGGCATTGGGCTGTGGGTGGATCTTAGTCCTGAGGCTGGAGCCCGCATGCATGCGTGTGAGGCCCTTATGATGCAGAAGCGATTGGGGCTGGGGAAAGAAGGGGTGAGCTACAGGCCAGGGCCTCGTCTTATACACTGCCCGGGCCTTCACAATTGTTAGCGGCAGAACTTGTTCCCGCTCTTCCTTATTTCAAATCCTAATCTGATCTAATGTAATACCCGATTTTGAAGCCTCAGAACGTCTTTCCTTTCTGTGATTGAATAATATTCCATTGTAGGTATATGCTACAATTTGTTTATCCATTCATTTGTTGATGGACATTGTTTTTTTTCCATCTTTTGACTGTGAATAATGCCACTGTGAACATTGGTATACAGTTACCATTTTGAGTCCCTGTTTTCAGATTTCTGAGGTAGATATCCAGGAGGGGAATTACTGGGTTATATAACTCTATGTTTAACTTTTTGAGGAACCACAAAACTGTTTTCTGCATGGCTGAACAATTTTACATTCCCACCAGCAATATATGAGATTCCATGTTCTCCACATCCTCGCCAATACCTGTTATTTTCTAGTTTTGTTTGTTTTGTTTTGTTTTGTTTATTATAGCCATTGTAGTGAGTGGAAAGTGGCACCACATTGTGGTTTTGATTTGCATTTCTCTAGTGACTGATGATGGTGAGCATCTTTTCACATGTGTGCTGGCCATTTGTATATCTCCCTTGGAGCAATGTCAAGCATAACGTTTAATGAGGTCACTGACATTCCAGGGAAAATGAAAGGGAAGTGATACCAAGACTAGCTTGAAACTACCACTAACATCCAGGGTACTCCCATCCCACATCTTGTCTTTAACTGGCTACCTTGAGGCCGGGGTGGCAAGCGCCATACTGGAAGAATTGCTCCAGGCATCTCCATGATTTACAGCTCACTATACACCACTTAACACATACAACCCCCTGCACACTCCTCCCTCCTTCTACACCCATACCCACATAAACACACCCCATTCTCATTTTCAGCTCTGGGATTATATAGCAACTGGGACCTGGATTCCGCTAATGCAACAGCCCAAACTCTCGGTGTGTAGTCTGCTCCAGGGCCCCAACAAAACTACTACATAGCAGTGTATACTGCGTGTACTCTCCAAAGGTTGGAATACCCAGGGCTAAGGAAGAAAGCCACAACCCACCCCATTCAGGTGGGCACTCCAGGCTCAACTCTGCTCTTTTCAATGTCTCCAAACACCACTTCTAGTACTGAGAAAGGAGCTATGGAGAGAAAATGATCAATGTCCTTCTATTCGATTATCATATGGGGAAACTGAAGCTCAGAGGGTGACTCACTTACTCAAGGGCACAGGCCGATACGGGTCCTCAACTTCCCAGACTTTGCTCCTATAGCACAATATGACAAAACAAATGTTTAGACTCACTTATGTTTAGACCACCAATTCAGGCCATGACTTGAGTCTAGATCAGTTTATCCTATGCCTTGATCTTCTCATACAAAATGAGGTGGACAATAACTGCTCTTCCTTTCCCCTAGGAGAACTAATGAAATTACACACACACACACACACACACACACACACACACACACACACACACATTTGCTTAGAGCTCCCGGGAAGGCAGTAGCTATATAAATATATGTGTATGTTTGTACTTACACTTTTTTTCTTCGTGACCTAGTTGAGGTGGAGAACCATTTGGGGACTAGGTGAAAACGGCACATACTAATTCTACCTGTTCCTTCCTGCTGGGTCTAGTCAAATATTCCCAGGTAAAATGAGCGCCTTTAACTCTAAAAAGGGAAGAAGATTCTGATGCCAGGTGCATTAAAGCCCCCGAAGGCATGAGCCCATGGCTCTGGGTCTGCATTTGAGGCTTAAGTTGTGAAAGTGGCGTCTGGGGAAAACGGGACATGGTGGCCTTCCAAGTCCTCCAGACTGTCATTTAGAGACAGGGTTCAAGAACAGGCAGGCCACTGCATAGCTGATATGAGACTTCGAATAAGTTACTCTCTTGCTCTGGGCCTCAGTTTTTCCATCAGAAAAATGAAGTAGTTGGGTTGGACTACCAAATTTCAATCTTTTTTAATATCAAAAATCATTCTTAAAAATAAAATGTCATGCTGATCCTCCATGTATAAAAGCAGACAAAAATGGAACTGCTCTGACTAAAGGTTCCCTCCCCCTCCCCACCTGGAACTACTTGCTCAGCCTCCAGCACACTGGCGTGAAACTCTCCTAATTAAAATATTCTATGATTCTATGTCATGAGATTAACCAGTTGGATCTAGAAAAAAGTAAGAGGCTGAGTAGGGAAACAGGATGGCAGGGGCTCGTGGGGATGGGAAAGGGATGGGTGGGGAGAAAGTCGGAGAAGGAGCTTAGCCCCCATCTTTCATCTCAAAATCCCAAAGAGGAAACTGAGGCCAGACTGTTAAGATACAAGCTTTGTAGCTTTCTGACCCAGGAAGTTTTGAAAATCATAATAAAGAAATGATTACAGAGTGCTTTGAGCTCGTCAGAGACAAGCAGTATTTAAAATACAAGGTGTTATTACTTCCATAGAGCTTTCTTTTGATTACCACTGTGCTTGAAATGTGGGCAGACCACTTTTATTTTCAAAATTTAGGTGTTTAAAAAATATTCACATGTGCAATACCTTAACTCAACCCTTATAAGCTCACTCTCAGCTTCCTTGTTCTGGGAGAATTTAAGTGTTCAAAGAGATATTATACTAGCTTTATCAGCTAAATTGGCAGTGCCCCTGTTAAAGACATCTATCCCCTCCAGCTAACTCTCTCTGCCCATTATTTGAAGGACTGTTAAATTAGCAGCGAAACCAATATTGTATTTGGAATTTTAAGTGCAAGTACCAAATATCATTCAACAGATGTACTAGGTAAAAACTTATCTCTAAAACACCCTGAATAAATCAGGGTAGCCCTGAGCTAGTTGGTTCCTTGATACAGGATCTGTTGCTGAATCTCAGAAATCAACCAAAAAAAATTCAGTGTTTTTTGTTTTCATCACTGAGTTGCTTGAGCATTCAGTTTGTCTTGGAAGAACACAGGACTTGAAGTCATAAGATGTAGTTCAAGTCTTAGTCCTATTGTGCACGGACTGGTTGACCTTGGGGAATCATTTCACTTCTTCACCACTAGATTTTCTCCTCTGTCATCTCCCTGGTCTGCCTTTTTCACAGGGCTGCTCCAAGATCAAATTCAAGTGATGGGCTGGGTGCAGTTGCTCACATCTATAATCCCAGCACTTTGGGAAGCCAAGGTGGGAGGATCATTTGAGGCCAGGCCATTTGAGACCAGCCTGGGCAACATAGCGAGACCCTGTTTCTACCAAAAAAAACAAAAACAAAAAAAAACAAGGCTACAGGAAGTCCTGTACAACTTTACATGAATGAAGGCTAAGAGCACAGTCTCTGAATGGAATCACACAGACTGTGGTTCAAATCTCAGTAGTGCTACTTACTAGCTGTGTGACCTTAAACAAGTTGCTTATTTGCTCTAAAGCTTAGGTTTCTCATCAGCGACATGAGGTTATTAATAGTATTTGTTTCATAGGGTTGTTTTGAAAATTTGAAGCACAGAGCCTGGCCAGTAGTCAAGGCTCAATTGGTGTTGGCATTTATTAAAAAGCTGTAACACTCCATGTGCCCAAGGGCTTACTGTTGTTTCTTCATAGTTCTGCTTTCAGAGCAAGACAGAACTAAAGGTAACCATACATCTATTGTCTCTGAATGGCCCAGGTGCTCTCACTAGAACGAAAGGAAAAAGGAAATACACTGTGGCCCAGAATGGGGCTCCAGAGAAATCCAAAATGAGCTGTGGTCTAAAAACGACTTCTCTCCAAGCCTATTTTTAACTGGCTGTGAACTTCTCTAATACGCAAAGAGTGATGCTGGGCTCCCTGAATAGCTCCGCTGACGAGCTGCTGCCTGCTTCTGCTACTATGTGAATTTATGGAGTTCTGGTCTCACACTTCATTAAAGAAATATACGATGGTGCTGAGACAGGGGGCCAGACACCTATAACTCGTGTCCCAATCTCCCAGTTATAAATCCTAGTGCCTCATTCACTGAGTGAAGAGGAGTAACTGAAGAGATATTATCACTTGCTCCTTTGTCACGGGCTCTCCATTTTAAATTGTTTGCAACAGACAACTGTATTAAGAGATCACCAAACAAAAGATCTGGCCAAAAGCACACTCCCAAATTTGTTAGAAATGTTTTCAGTTGCAAGTAACAGAAAACTGAACTACAGTGACTTAAACAAATGGAAGTTTATTTTTTTCACTTAAAATATTCGGACATAAATGATTGCTGGTGCTAATCTAGAAGCTCAATAGAATCATGAGAACTCTAACAAGCTGGTATTCACAGCACTTCTCCCTCATGTTTGCATTTTAGCTGCAGCAGCTCCAATCATCATACACACTTAATCCAATAAAAAGAAAGAAGAAAGGGAAACAGTAGCATCCATGTCAGGGAATCAAAATATTTCTGAGGATCTCTGAAGCAGTTTTACCCTTTTACTGTATTGGCTAGAATTGGGTCAAATGGCCAACCTTGTTCTGAAAGCAATTAGGAATAAAAAGATTGGAAATAAACATTGAATCAACCAGGAGTGTTTACTGTAACTCCCCATAAAGGTCTACTGTATTGAAGGAACAAAAGTGAATGATTAAATAATGACTACAGGGATCGATGAATGGACATTCAACACAGAGACCTACTCTTTGACTCAGCTCACCTGTTATTTTTTTTCCTAATCCTCTATCCAGATGTCATATATCCCCATCCCCTAGATAGCCCATCAATATAGTCCCATAGTGGCATTAATCTCCTATACTTGACGTCCAACTCTTTTGTCTATCTTCCTAACTAGGCCCCTTGGTGGCAAAGTATGTGTCTTATTCATCAATGTATTCTCCGTGCCTAGCACAGTGCCTGGAATTTATTAGTTAATCTTTAAATAATTGTTGCTATATTTGTTGACTAAGCTTTCAAGAAAAAAATCCAGAAAATGTAAATGATTTATTGCCCAGTACACGCATATGTAAAGCCTTTCGATTCCTCTTTTGAGTTGGTCTATCTAAAAAACTAGAATCAAAGTTCTGTAGGTGGCATAACCAATTCAATGTGAGAGCATATTATTGTGATTTCTCTAAATCAAAGAATGCATACAAATCATTTTTATTTTGTTAACTCTAAAATATTACAAATTAATTTCAACATGTTAACTCTGTTCCTGATTCTGAAGTCTTTGACCTAAACAAGGAGTAAAATTTCAAGACCAGAGAATTATGTTTTAAAAAATCATAAGAGAAACACTATGAGTTGGGTGTTGGAGGAAGTAGGGTACTCAGTGACAGGGTAAGGGGTCTCTAAACTGGCTATTGACCGACTTTTCTATTTGCCTTGGAATGGCCCTAACTTCCTCTCTCCAATTCCTACCGACTCCATGTCCAACCCCCAATTTAGTGTCTTCATTGTGTCAGGCCATGGAAAGTAAGTAGGGTTTTGATATACACATGTGCGATAGAAACGGCGTGAGAAAGATCATGACAACATGAAGGCCTAGAATCAGAATGGTTACCTGGGATTAGAATACATGAGATTAGGCTGGGCGCTGTGGCTCACGCCTGTAATCCTAGCACTCTGGGAGACCAAGGCGAGAGGATTGCTTGAGCTCAGGAGTTCGAGACCAGCCTGAGCAAGAGCCAGACCCCGTCTCTACTAAAAATAGAAAGAAATTAGCCAAACAACTAAACATAGAAAACTTAGCCAGGCATGGTGGCACGTGCCTGTAGTGCCACCCGGGAAGCTGAGGCAAGAGGATCTCTTTTGCCTGAGAGGCTGAGGCTAGAGGATCGCTTGAGCCCAGGAGTTTGAGGTTCCTGTAAGCTAGGCTGACACCATGGCACTCTAGCCTGGGCAACAGAGTGAGACTCTGTCTCAAAAAAAAGAAAAGAAAAAAAAGAATACATGAGATTAGAGAGGGTGTAAAGGGAGAGAGAATGCTGGAAAATCAGGGAAATAATTAACGAGGGCCTTAAACTTGGGGTTAAATGTTTGGACTTCACTGCACGAGCAATAGGAAGCCATTTGTATGTGGACAATCACATAAATCAGGCTGTCATTTTATAAATTTTCCTCTAGTAAAAGTCATGAATGTAGAATGGAGAGATGAGGATTGAAAGCTAGAGATCAGTTTAAAGGATTTGCAATAACCTACGTAAGAGATGAGGCAGATCTGAATGAAGGTAGTGGTAGCATACTTGTGGCTAAGGAGTCTGATGAAAGGCACATTGTGATGTGAATATCAGATATGTGACTGGCCACTCCACCACTCAAGCAAACCAGACCAGCTGAAGTGTTGGCAGGGGTTGGAGACTGCAGCCCTAGTCATCTGTCCATGAGGAAGGGGAGATATTTGATGTTAATCTGACCTGGTCTACACTTTTTCATTGGGCAGAGTTTAAGCCTCAGTTTTAAACTAGATGCTTCCTCTACTTTTCAATGACTCAAAAGAGAAATCTCCAGGGTGGCCAATAATTAGCATGACCAGTGTTCCTGGATCAGATAGTCACAATTCTTTTAGGCAAGCTTAATTGCCTTTTAATTCAGTGTTATTCCCCGAAAAAAAAAATGAGGTTGAGATTAATGCACAAACAGCCAAGCATCTCTGAATTAAGTGTTCTTTCAACAGTAGGAAGCACAAAGAAAATTACAATTAAGCTTTGTCCAAGTGAATAGGATAAATTCACACTCATCCACTTTGAGGAAAATCAGTAACAAATGTTTCTTCCCAAGCCAGTTTTGTTCAGACTGCTCTGGGACATGGCTTCAGCAGATGTTTACGAGTGTGGATTTGGGAAGATCCACTCTTTGTTGTCACTTATTATTGTTTTGCCGCCCTCTCTCCTCTCTCTCTGTGAGTAGAATGGTAAGTTAACTGCAATACTATGATATTTCTGCCTCTCTTTCCTGCATTCCCACAGCATCAGCTTTAGGCTGCCACTGCGAACCAGACTCTGATGCCAGAATTTGGTGGGACGAAAGCCTTGGAACTCTCTCTGTGGTGCTAATTTGGGTAAAGCATTCCCCTCCCCCACTGCCGCTGTAAGGTAGGTCACCTGCCCATCACCTTCTCTGCTTTCCTCTCCTCCTCAGAGCAGCAGGAAAGGGAGAGGTCGTGGCTCTCCTCCGCTAGTTCTAGCTGAAGAGATCAGAAATGCCTTTGGAAGCTGAGGGGCGGCACACACAAAAAAAAGCAAACTCCTTTCTTTGGCAGGATCCTCGCAGGAATGCAGCTTGACGCTTGACATGGGAGTGTGGAGTTGATAATAAAGAGATGAAAGATGAGACGATCAGTCCGGTCTTCAACTGCATTCTTCATCTCTAGACCCAGTTCCCTCCAGGGGCAACTCAGCACCGTCCTTTTATCCCCCCTCAATTCTCTTTCTTCTCTCCCTGAAACACATCTCAGAAAGAGAAAGACTTTCTAATGAGGGAAGACGAGCAAGACATTAGCTCCTAGCACCAATTTTAGCATGGGCAGTTGAAAGCATCCTAGTTAGTCACTGAACGCTACCTGCAGGGCCCATCTGCTCGCCTTTTGAAATATTTGGCCCTTGCTTTGAAACTTTTTAAAAAAACATATAACCAGGCATTCTCTTTATCAAAAGGGCTCTCTTTGGCAGAGGCAAGAGATTGAACTGTCTGAATATTCCAAAGACAAGCTTGCTCTAAGCAAAGGAAGGCAACAATGTTTCCTAAATTTACAGCTGTGTCATCCTCGAGAGTAGCATCTCATTCATTCATCATTCACACCCTGAATGCACAATGTGTTCATGGGGGGGAGGTAGAGACATGAATTGGATACAGTCCAGGCCTTGAAGAGTTTAGTCTAGATGGCAGGGAGAACACCAATATAACTTTAATACAAGATAGAAAGTGAATATGTTGTAGACGTCATCAGGGTCTGGGCTGAAGAGGTGGGAGGTAAGAAAGCATTGCTATTGGAATCACTTCATCAGCTTTTCCAAGATATGCTGAACTCCTCTTCTCATGAACTTCTTATTCAGAGTGATTTTGTTCGTTGTTTGGTTAATTGGTGGATGGGCAGCTGTGAGGAGCCTCAAGTCTCATTCTCTCTCTTTTCATACATATATTATATATACAAATATGTATAATATAAAAGTATGTATGAAGATAGCTATATATGCATAAATAGATGGAGGTGGATATAGCTCTGCAGATATTTCAATATATTATACAATATATATCTATTAAAATATTCAGGTGATACTGATATGATCAGGCAACCATGGAAACTAACTCAACTGATGAATTAATTAATTCATTCATTCAACAAATGTTTATAGAGTGCCTATAATGTGTTAAGTACTGTGTCCCAGCCTACAATTGTGACCAAAAAAGATATGGTCAATGTCTTTATGGACTTATGCAAGAATTGATGGAGGTAGACCTCGGCCAAATAATTATGCAAATAAATATACAAATAAAAGTAGAAAGAAAATTCTAGGGAGTCTTAGGGGAGGAAAGGGAATTGTTCCCAGCTTAGGTGTATGGGGAAGGGTATCAAAGAAGGTTTTATAAAGTGCCGTGTGTGCTCAATTTTGAAAGTTGTGTATAATTTGGATGTTGAGTTGCAGTAGAAGGGGATTCCATTTAAAGGGCATAGTGTGAGCAAGAGCAATGCAGCAGGAAAGAGCAGGGGATGGATGTGGCCTGAGTAATGGGAGAGCCACTGAACCTTCCTGGGTGGTAGAATTACCAGCTACAGGTCAGGAAGATTAGTTTGGCAGCATTGCAGGAAAGAAGAAGGAGGGACAGAGAGGAAGAAGGTGGACCCTTGGGAAGCTACCAAAATATAAAACAGAAGAAGAGTAATCTGTGACAGTGGGGATGGCAAGGAAATGGATATAAGAGGCATTTTTATAAAAAGGCGGTTTTATATAATAATAATACTTAGGATCGGACAATAACTAGATGGTGGGGGACAGGGTAGAGGAGTAGGTGGGAGAGGTAAGAATAAAAGATAATTCCAACATTTTTACCCTGAGAACATAGAAATAGAGACCTTGGCGATGGCGGCCGGAGGGAGGTTGCTGGATTTACAGAGAAATTCTATTTGGAAATACCAACCTATTAACCCAGATATTAAGAATGAGGAAATCCACGTTATAGCCAACCCTCACCCTTGTTTTCTATCCCTTTTTCTCCCACCCCTACCCTCAGTGCTTAGCACTCTATATTATGGATATTAGATTATAAATTACCACAATTTTCAATAAGTTGGAAAATTTATCCCAGACTATGACCAGCAAATTTACTTCCCCTTAGGGGCCTGGTTAGCAGCAGGAAAGGAATCTGGTAACATCAGACACCCAACAAACAGCCAAGCACCTTCCAACATGGTCACCCTGTCATTTACCAGTGGGGATGTGGGCAAGTCACTCCACTTCCTTAAACTCCATTTTCCTCATCTGGAAGAAATTCGGGATAACTAAATCTGCACCACCTACCTCAACAGAGTGCCAAATGCTTCAGGAAGAATCCAGAAGAGAGAAGAGGAGCTTCTACCTGAACAAAGACAGTGGTAATCAAGGTGGTGAGTGATTAGCTCTAAAAGACAGCGAAGTGGAGAGGAATGCAGAGAGAAAGTGTTGGAAGATGAGTAAATGACACACAAAGGAGTGAATGAGAGCACACGCTCTTTCACTGTGTGTCAAACGCAGATTTTGAGGCCAGAACCCAAATCCCTAAAAATCATTGTGTGTGTGTGAGAGAGAAAGCCCTCCTCTATCTTCAAAAAAATGACAGAAAGACCATGTCATTATTTTGCTGGAGTCTGCTGGTTGCCTCCCAACATCTGGTCTCTCTTCTTCAGTAACTACCTTGGCTCTTGGCTGGGCACAAAATGAGTCAGCTAAAAGACCGGGTTTCCTGGCTCCTCCTGCAACTTCGTGTGCCCATATGACCAAGGCATGGTCAGAGAGAAATCAACAGATATGTGTGTGACTTTCAGAATCTCTTCTTACCATACTGACCACAGTGATTTATAGATTTAATACAATCCCCATCAAAATACCAACATCATATTTCACATATCTATAAAAAAAAAAAGTCTAAGCTTCATGTGGAACTAAAAAAGATCACAAATAGCCAAGACAATATGAAGCAAAAACTGGAGGCATCACATTATCTGACTTCAAATTATACTACAATTATCTCTCTCTCTCTCTTTCTCTCTCTCTCTCTCTCTCTATATATATATGTATCTTGCTATATATAAAATTCATTCAAGATGGATAAAAGACTTAAATGTAAGTCATAAAACCATAAAAATTCTGGAAGAAAATGTAGGAAAAACTTCTAGACATCAGCCTAGGCAAAGAATTTATGACTAAGACCCCAAAAGCAAACACAGCAATAATAAAAATAAATGGGACTTAATTAAATTAAAAAGCTTCTATATAGCAAAAGAAATCAGAGTCAATAGACAACCTACAGAATGAAAGAAAATATTTGCAAACGATACCTCTGATTAAAGGATAATATTCAGAATCTACAAAGAACTTAAACAAATCAGCAAGATAAAAGCAAACAATCCCATGAAAAAGTGAGCAAAAGACATGAACAGAAGTTTTTCAAAAGAAAATAGACAAATGGTCAAGAAACATATGAAAAAATGCTCAACATCACTAATCATCAGGGAAATTCAAATTAAAACCACAAAAATATACCACCTTACTCCTGTCTGAATGGCTATTATCAAAAATTAAAACTCATGCTTGTAATCCTAGCACTTTGGGAGGCTGAGGCAGGAGGATTGCTTGAAGCCAGGAGTTTGAGACCAGCTTGAGCAACAGCGATATCCCATCTCTACAAAAAATACAAAAATTATCCAGCCAGGTGTGGTGGCCTGTACCTGTAGTACTAGCTATTTGAGAGGCTGAAAGAGGTGGATCACTCAAGCTCAGGAGTTTGTAGCAAGCTATGATGATGCCACTGCACTCTAGCCCAAGTCAAAAATAGAGTCAAAACACAATAGATACTTGTGTGGATGCAGAGAGATAGGAACTCTTATACACTGTTGTTGGGCCTGCAAATTAGTACAACCTCTATGGAAAACAGTATGGAGATCTCTCAAAGAAATACATATAGACTTACCATTCAGCACAGCAATCCCACTACTGGGTATCTACCCAAAGGAAAAGAAGTCATTTTATCAAAAAGACACCTGCACTTGAATGTTTATCACAGCACAATTTATAATTGCAAAGATGTAGAATCAACCTAAATATCCATCAATTCATAAGTGGATAAAGAAAATGTGGTATGTATACATACACCATGGAGTACTACTTAGCCATGAAAATGAATGAAATAATGTCTTTTGCAGCAACTTGGATGGAACTGGAGACCATTATCCTAAGTGAAGTATCTCAGGAATGGAAAACCAAATACCACATGTACTCTCTAATAATTGGGAGCTTAATGATGGGTACACACAGGCACAAAGAAATGTAAAGAACATTGAAAACCAAGAAGGGCACAGGGTAGGAGGGGGTGAGGGGTAAAAACTTACATATGGGGCACAATGAACACTATTCTGATGAGGGGCACACTAAAAGCCCCAACTTAAGCTTTATACAAGGCATCCAGGTAACAAGAACATTTGTACTCCCTCAACATTTTGAAATTAGAAAAAACAATATTTGGCCCCATATTTGGTTTTGCACTTCTGGTGACCAGAGCAATGATGACATAATAATTGATTATAAAATTTTCCTCATTCATGAGGAAAATAAAACCTGATTCAACTCAATTCCATTTTCCTGCTCTTTCATGAGGAGTCGTTCATAATTTTCTGTATGAAGGTGACATAAGAGAAATAGATGCTTAACTATGTTATTTAACAACTTAGGGACAACCATTCAAAGAACCTACATTTCTTGTCACATTCCAAATTTCTGTTGGTGCATGCTCAAATTTTCCTCACCACCTACCTTAGTTCTATAAGCTGGCCTCTTCACTGTCCTATATTGAAATCATATGTCTCCCTGTGTATGGTGATATTATCTGATGAACAAATGAAAAATCTGACTTGTTTTTAAAGTCTAGTTCAAATTCTAAATCTTTGTACAGAAAAAGGAAACCCTTCTTAGAGAAAGATGCTCTCTTCTTTTCATCCTTTCTTTTACTTAGACTGCAGATATAATGGTTGGAGCTCCAGCCGCCATTTTGTCCTTGAAGTGACCTTGCGAATGGAAGTCACACAGTAGAGCAACAAGAGAAAAGGAACCTGAGTCTCTGGTCTATGGGGCTGTAGCTACTCACCTCAGGCTGCTTATCTCAGATGGCTTTTAGTTTCTTATTGCTGTTCTGACAAATTACCACAAATTTAGAGGCTTAAAACAACACAGTTATATTTTTTATCTTACAGTTCTAAAGACAGAAATCTGACTGAGATCTCACTGGGCTAAGGGTGTTAGCAGGTTGCATTCCTTTCTGGAGGCTACAGGGGAAAATAAGTTTCTTTGTTTTCTCCAGCTCCTGACAACTGCCCACATTCCTTGGATCACCGCCTCCTTCTTCTATCTTCAAAGCCAGAAACATAGAGACAATCTTTCTCATACTGCCGTCACTCTGGTTCTCTCTTCTTATTCTCTTTTTCGCTTTTAAGGCCCCTTGGGTTTACCTTGGTCCCATCCAGAGGAATCAGGATAATCGCCCTATGTTAAAGCCAGTTTATGAACAAACTGAATTCCACCTTCTTCCTTAATTTCCCTTTGCTGTGTAGTCAACATATTCACAGGTTCTAGGGATTGAAACAAGGACACTTTGGTGAGTCCACCGTGATGAGAAATAACCCTATATCTTGTCTGAGCCATTACTTTTCAGGTCTTTGTTGCTCACAGTTAAACCTAATCCCAACTGCTATAATAATGCACTCCTGTAATAGATCTTTGCTGAATACCCATGGTGGTGCTACTTGTGGTCTGATAACTGTGGATTATTCTGACACCCACAGTCCTCCAGAGGCTGTGAGACCCACCTTGCCCAACACCTGCCCATGTATCCACATGTCCCCAGTGAACTGACGTCATTCGCTGCCACAGGAGCAAAGACTGTCCACCTGTTAACTGAAAACAACTCCTACTCCCTGACACCTGCAGGCTTGCCTCAGCAAAGAGAAGGAAACTGAGGCCCAGACTCAAGAAGGGACTTCCCAATGTCCCATAGCAAGTTCATGGCATTGCAGGAATAGAATGCAGGTCTCTGAATACCACTCCTGAATACCACTCTGAATACCACTTCTTCCTTAGGCCATTCTGGGCTTTTCAAAGAAGTATGCATTAGACACTTTCACAGCAATGTGGTCCCAGACACCCGGGTCACAAACCTTGATACAGGCCAAAAACCATGTTCACCTCTATTATAATGGTCCTAATGATACTAAATGTTTAAAACACCAGCTGGATTTTCTATATTCTCTTTCTAGCTCTAGAATACGCATAGTAAAGTTCTCTGGTGTGTAGAATACTTAGCTTCCCTGCCCTTCATACCTTCGTGCTCCATTTCTCATATTTGTTAAATGAGGACGTTTTAGGACTTAAAAACACCAAGATAATATAGACATAAGGAGACCACGTCAAGGAGACAGGCCTGGGGTTTTATGCATTCTAGCATCATCTCTGACTTTGCCTTTATTTCTCTGAGTGTTAGCATTTGTACCTTAAAAATGGGGCAATAGCAAATGTATATCAAAATAATTGCAAGGCGCAGCTAATAAAACCCATTCGAAAGCATATTACCACCATGCAAAGTGTTATCTAACTGTTAATAATAAAGCATTAAGCAACAGGAATCGTGCTTGCCCCATTTGGCTCTGAGGCATACTGCCTAGTAATGCCCAGTGAAAGTGAGGAGAACTAGAACAAGCACAGGACATAAAGCCAGAGGAAGAAAACTGATGGGGCAGCCAGCCTAGCACAGAAGTGTGCTGGAGAGCTAACAGGCCGGGAAGACCTTGGCAGAGCTGTCTGCTGAAACCTCTCGCTCTGTTCTCAAAGATCTGATTTCCCAAGTTCTTTTTGGAAAGTGTTTATGCGTTACACATCTCAGATAGTTGGGAAGACCTCCCTTATGCAATCTAAATCAGTTTGCTTTGCCTCTGTCTTCAGTAGGAATGGAAAAAGGCTATTCACACCGCCCCCCCATATCCCTACACCTCCACATCCCCACCCGTACAGCAATATCCTCTCTTATGCCTGATGGTCGGTACTGAGATAGCTTTTCCATAGCATCTCCCAATGCTCCTTGCCCCAATTATTTATAAATGTAGTGGTGGTTGTTGTTGTTTTAATTCAAGGGTTTTATAGTGAGTTAAAATGCTACAGCCAATTTTAGAGCTCGATGGGATCTTTGAGATCGCTTCTTCCAAACATCTACATTTTGCACATGAGAAGGCTGAGGCTCCACTATAAATGGAATTGTCAAGGTTACACATTATTGTGTTGAGACAAAGTTAAAAAAAGGCCTAAGGAATTTTGATAATAATGTATTACTAAATAATATTTGAACTTATACTGATTTTTAATTTTTGCATTCTCCACATAATACCTCCTGATATTTATATGGTACACTGATATTTATTTTGAGCATAAGCAGTCATCCTGCTTCTTGTATAATAGTTGTTTACTGTTCTTCTGTCAGAGATATCATTTTTCCTCAATTAAGCATAATCCTGCACATTCATACCAACTTCTTTAATTTAAGGGGTCATACTGAATTCTTATTCTACCTTATTTCCCCTAACAATTATGGAGCAGCTCCTATGAGCCAGACACTGTCACATAAGTACTTCATTTGATCTTCAAAACATCCCTATATTGAAGATAAGATTATCCTCATCTTAGAGATGAAATAAAATGAGGCACAGGGCAATTCAGTAGCAGATCCAAGAGAGTCCATGTGCTGAAGTCTGTCTTCTGATTTGTGCTCATGACAGCATATGACTTCTCTAAAAGTATCAGCTATCCCATCTAATTTTCTTACAGCAGTAAGTCAGGGAATCATGCTCCTTTTCTAGTACCCCCATCATGAATAGAAATATTAAGTAGAAAAATTAGCCAAAGCTGATACATAGAGATTGTCATATACTCATCAACTTGAAAGTGAATAACTTCAACGCTCCCCAAAATGTAGGTCAATGAGAAGAAAATGTGACCTTTCCTTTCTATATATGGCCACGGATGTGCAAGCAAGGCAGAAATGATGAAGGCAGCAGACAGAAGAGTCTGAATGGAAAAGGAGTGCTCATTTCTAAGGGGGTTCAGCAAAGATGTCATGGAGAAGAGACATGCTCCCAGGTTTCCATGAATGGTAGGGGTCAAAAGGAAGACATTTGGGGAAAGATGGGTGAACCAGAGGTTAAGAACAGGGGCCCAGAAGGAGGGGGCGTTTGGGGAAAGGGGTGAAATGAGAAATACCTGAAGGAATCGGGAATAATGAGCTGGAGACAGAGATAATTCTGCATTTCCATGTGTCTGAAGGGTGATGAAATCAAAGGTAGATGAGAACTGTTCTGTGAAAGTAAGATTCCAAAAGGTCAGATAATTGGGCCTAAAGCCCCAGAGTCCATCAGTGGGCAGAGAGCCAGGACCATGGTGGAGAATGAGCCACAGCCTCTCTAACAATTAGACCTGCTCACCGATGGCATAGGCTTTTCCTTGGAGAGTTGAGAAACTCATCAGGAAAAATATTCAGGAGGAGGTCTGGAGACCTCAACCCCACGAGCTAGGTTATAGAAGGTATTTCTGAACTTTGTGGGTTCTGGCTGAGATGAACTCCAAGGACACTTCCATTTCTGAATTTCTAAGATTCCAAAAGTTTACCCCAAGAGAAACTGGATCTTCTTGGATGGCTAGCCGGTCCTGTGCCAACAATGCTTAGCCTCCGCACGGAAGGGACAATTTCCAAAGCATCTTCCAACCTTGAGATTTCAGGAATTTGTGTTAAACTACACTGAGGGAGGGCTTTTTTGTAGCTTATATTTTTTTATCCCCCAAAAAATTCTTCAGGAAAAGTCTTATCCTCCTTTCAAGCTTTTATTAGTGTTCACTTTCCTACATTCTTCTGATTGTTGCCCTACAGGTAAATGTTATGCTAAACTTATCTGATTTGCTGTATTTTGATTGGATATACTCTAGGCAAATGTGTATTAAGTGTTTCAGTGTTAAGTGTTTAAACAACCACATAAAAGCATTTAACTTTCGTAGTTTTTTTAATAGCTTTTATGGCATATGCATGACCTTGTTTAATCCTCATGCAAGGCAATGATGTAGACATTGCCATCACTAACCTTAGAATGAGAACAGCAGGCTCACTGCATGGTACAGGGATTCTGAGGTCTGCTCCGGTGGGCCTCACTCCCCACTGTTAGCCTCCCATGGTGACTCGGGGCACTGTAGCATCAACACAATTGTTGGAGGAAGAAGCTAAGACATGAAAGGGTCAATGGATTGGGCCCAAGGTTACAGAGTCCATTTGTAACAGGGCCAGATTAGCTTTGAATATGTGGCCACAAAATCTTTACTTTTTGAAAAGCACCTTTAAGGCACCCCAAACCAAGCATCTAGAGAGACCTGGAAGACATCATAGAATGACTTATCCACACTCCTCACCACAATCACTGAGTTACCAATCTGTCGCTCTGAGCACCACAATAGATTTTTTACCATTAATAATAAGCCAAAGAATGAAAGCCAAGATCCACTTCTCAAGAACATCCATGCTTCTTACCTGCACATCACACCTTGCTGGATTATTAAATATTAGCATCATCTGCCTAAGCATCTCATTTATGGTTTTTTGTCCCTCAAGTAAATATTGGACAAACTTCTGCAATAAGAATAATAAGGAAAGTCAGTTACATTAAAGTAACTAAAAACAAAAGAAAACAAATTCTCCCTTCTAATCCCTTCTTGAGATCTCCCAGGCTTCCGTGTTTCAACAATGTGGCCTACTTCTGTGCCCTAAAAATACCCTGACTTTCCCACTTACAATCATTTATTCACATCATTATCTCAGTGTGGAATGCCCCTGTCCCCATCCTTCATATATCAAGATTTACTCATCTTCTAAGGGCCATTTCACATGTCACTCCGTATGAAGCCTTTCTTAATTTTCCCAGTCAGGATGAATCCTTCCTTCCTCCAGCTCTTGTTTCATTACGTCTTGTAAAGCGAATTTTTTTTATTACTTATCTTTCCACTACACTAGATTGTGACTTCTTAAGGACCCAAATCAAGTGGAATTCATGTGGGCTGGGTGCACAGGCTCACAGTATGCACTTGGCATATGTTTATTGAATGAATAAAATTAACATCAAATGCCATTTCCCCTTTTTCCTTTTCTTATCAGACATTCAAAGATATTCAAAGTCTCAAGTGTCTTCCTGCTTACAATCTGTACCTCCTTTTCTACAAATATTCCAGAAAGGGTAAGCAAGCTGCTACTGTTATGAAACATTTGCCAGGGATTGCTAGAAATGGTGCACAGTTCACCAGTTCTATTAAATCATAAGGGCTTCCTTTTTTTTTCTTTTCTTAAATTACAATTCATCATAATCTTTTCTCTCCTGTTAAGCACTAAGGAGAATGCTCACAAATCAGACATCACTGAATATCAGAGCCAGAAGAGAGAATCTAGTAATCTAGCTCCCCTTCCTTTTATTAAGCAACAGGGAAATTGAGCTTTAGGAAGAGTGAGTTACTTTCTCACAGTCAAATAGCAAGTTCCTAATGTGCTGAGACAAGGTTGAGATCTCCCATCTTTGCAGGGTGGTGCTCAGTCCAATCCTGGTAATTTGTTATAGGGTTTAATTTCTAAAACAATGCTTGGCCCTACCCCCTACTTCCTTCCAGTTGTGAATTCCTTTTCTTCATTTAAGCATTGGGCATCCTAGCTTTCTGATGCACCCTGATGCTCCCCAGCCCTCAGGGAGAAGGTCTGGCAGGTCTCAGCCTCCTGCTGCCACTTGCTCTTTGCTGTGGCTGTGCCCAAATCAGATACTCTCTCTCCTTCCATGGTCCCACCAGCCACACACTCCCCTCACTCCAGCCTCCAGACCTGTGTTTCTGCTCTTCTGTTAACAGGGAAAGTACTTTCACCATGCTTTAGATGCAGTAAATCATTTATTCATTGTAACAAACTTATGAAGTGTATGTCAGTATTGCCCCTCTTTGAGGGTCAGAGAGGCTAAGTTATTTGCTCAAAACAACATGGCTTGTAAATAGCAGACCTGGCAGAATATGTCATAAGGAATGGAAATAGGAAAGGACTCCAGGTCTTCTGTCCCAAGGAGGCCCCTGAATGTTACATTCATTTCATTCTCTTAGGAGGTGACATCTGTCATTTCTAAACTCTTTTTTTCTTGAATACATTTGAAGAAATTAGTTTTTACCCTAGAGAGTCACTTCCCAGGGCAATTATATATTGAAGAGTTGGGTCTTCTAGTTTGGAAATTTTTTTCCTATTAAAAATGGCAAACAGAGTCATGATTTAAAAAAAAAAAATCTGTAAATAGGATATTCACATTTCCTCACTAGAAAAGTTCACCTTTGGGGTAGAGTACTTGATGGAAAATTCCAGTGGAGAAAGGAAAATTTCTCAAAGAACAGTGAGCAATCGCAAAGAAGAATTTTGAAACAGACAGGACAGGCATTTGGTAACCTATGGTATTTGTTACTGCAAATGCTAGGCCTTGCAGAAATAATAACTTCATAACAAATGAGTATGTTATTCAGACTTAAGAGGATTTTGCACTAGATTTGGGTATAGACTTTCACAAAGAAACAGTGTTTGATGACCCAGTGGCATTCTGGGATGGGCAAAGAAGCTGAAAGGTAGAATAGAGCACTGTTGAATTAGAGCTATATGTACTAGCTGTTAGAGTTTGGACATTCATTCCTCAATTGATGAACATCTGCATTCCTGAGTTGGAAAATTCAGGAAGAAAGGAAGAAAGGCAAGAAGAAAGGAAGGGAGGAGAGAAGAAAGAGAAGAAGGGAAGGAGGAAGAAAGGAAGAAGGGGAGGGAGGAGAAGAAAATTGCTAAACACTACTTCTCTCTTCACCTCATTAAAAAATTCTCCACTACTATAAGGATCAATTCTATTGTCTTCTAGATTCTATTTTCTAATCATAATACAACTCTGGTCTCATATACACAAATAAACACATGAAAGTAACTCAGAGAGGGATTAACATGTAAAATTGCCCAAAAGAGTGTTTAGTGTGTTCATGTAGTTATGTGAGTTGCGGCTTATACAACACCTGCATGGTGCTGTGTGCCTGGAGAGTTCCTCAATCCGAGTTGTGGCAGCACTGCACACCCTCCTGAGGCCAAGCAGAGAAGGTGGCACAGTGGCACAGAGGCACCGGGTTGGCCCTCTCTGAGCTCAGCTCCAGCCTCCCTGCATCCCACAGCAGAGGGCTCTTTTCCTAGTGGAAGAGATAGAAGGAATAGATCCTCAGTGGAAAACAGGAGGTGAAATGTGTAACCAGTGGAAACACCACTCTAGCAGACAAGGGGCTGGGCTGCAGTCTCAGCCACGCCGTCTCTCATTTTGTGATCTTAGGGGATGACTCCTGTTCTCAGGAAAGTGAAGGGGCATGGTCAGATGGGGCATGGCCTGAGATTCTCCTCTAAATCCAATATTTAATGACATTTGTGATTAAAGTTGCATACTTACATGCATATTCACATGCATATCTATGATGTGGCCAGGTTGGACCAAATGACCTCTACGTGTCCTTTAAGCTCTACAAATCTGTGGTTCTAGGACCAAACCAAGGCTCACTAAACTGTGTGAAAGGAGAGAGGCTGTGGTTCCCAGAAGCACGAAGGATATCAGATTACTCCCAATGCCTTAGCTCAGGCTAAAGCATGAGACTCTCCAGTCCAGGTCAGAGGGCAAAAGAGTGAGGCTCTTGGCCACTTGGGTGCATAATGGGAGCTTCCCATGCCTGAGGCCACCATTGTCTCCCCAACACTTGCCTCCAGATCTGCTGCTCCAGCAGCCCTGATCATCAGAAGATTGCAAGGACTTCACAAGAACTCAGGGTCCATTTTAGGACCTCTGAGGTCAAACTTCGTCTTCATGCATTCCTGATAAATAGTTTTCCAGACTCTACCTAAAGGCAGCCTGTTCCATCTTTAGAGACTTTACTATTATGGAATATCTTTGGTGGAGGCACAGGCCAGGCTCTGTCTCCCTGTAACTTCTACCATAGATGAAGTTCTCCCCTCTGACAAGTCTGCCCTCTCTTCCCTACAGGTGACCACCAGACCTTTGGAGACAACAGGCAAGGAAGGCTTTATTAAGTCTTCTCCTGGATAAGGAGCTCTAGTTCTTCTGATGACACGGTTTTCAGTCATCTTACTCTCTTGGCCTATAAATTCTCCAAATTGTTAAACACAACATGGGACTTGGAGGATAAAAGACTGAGGTTTGAGTGGTGTGTCTACCAATGAGCTGTATTTTATCAACACAGCTGAACTGGAGTTTTTATTTAGGGTAAGTAAAATGTTGAACATAAAAAAACCTATAAATGATAAGTGCTACATAAAAAAATTATTACTCCTACTGCTACTGAGACTATATATTGCTACTAAAAATAACAATTACTACTGTTAAATCAAGAACATAATCCAGTTGTTTTCTAAGAGTACAGAATAGGAAAGGGAGATCTGTCTTCCACTAGAAATTGCATTCCTAGGCATTCAGCCTACCGCCACTGCAGCTATTTTGGTAGCCTGTGTCTCAGAGTTGTTCATCCCTGAGCTTACAGACAACTAAATACTACAGCTTTATTGCACATGCTACTGTCAGCATAGGTTTTTCCCAGCTTTTGTTATTGTAAAAGTTAAGAAATTTACTTTTGTCTCTGACATTTCTTCTTGTTTGTTTTACCCTGTTCAGATACTTTTGGACTATGATTCAGCCGTTCAAACCAGTGCTTTCCAATCCTGGCTTCATGTCAGAATCATTTTATGAATTTTTAAAAATATTTCTGTTGAGCCCCAATCTCAAAATTTTGATTCTTCTATTTTAGAGTAGGACTCAGGAAGCTGTACGTAAAACAAGCATCTGAGGTGATTCTTATCAGTCAGCACACCAAGCTTTATCAGACTCCATTTGGAAATCCAAGCTATACCACAACCTCCTCTGCTCAATTTTACCTGAACACTTGATAAACATGATTTTTTTTTTTTTTCAGGGAACTGCCTGGAGGATAAGAAGATATCTACATGAAAGGTCAGGCAAAGGCTCTCACACCTTTTGCATTCTGTTAATGCTGTTCTTTCATGAGTAACTTCCTTCCTTATTCTCTAAAACAAGGTAGATACAGCAACGTATAGGTGAGCTTGCCATATGGGTTAGAAACACAGTGTTTCAGAATGCCCTGTTTCTTTTCCTTCAGGCAGGGTCCTGCCTGCTCCTAGCAGAAGTGTGGAATCTGGCCAAAAAAGAACATCCAGACTCAGAGCCCAGAAAAGTCAACTGAGTAGGCATATAAGTAGAGACCTATTTACAGCCCCTAATTAGCCAACAACTCGTCCTTTCATTTCACAGGGAAGCCCCAGAGAGATGAATTTACTTGCCAAGTTCACTCAGTTTTGTCTAAGACGATCTGGGAAGATTCTTTCTGGACTAGAAGGACCCCTATGTCTTCCTTATTCTGTTTCATAATTCGTTTATTCAGCACACACACATACTGTGAATATTCTATGTGCTAGATAAGCATTGTATGGGGGTTGGGGGAGAAAGAAATGACACACAGTTCTTTCTCTCATCTCCAAAGTCCAGTAAGACAAGACCTGGCCAGACGCGGTAGCTCATGCCTATAATCCTTGCACTTGGGGGAGCCGAAACAGAAGGATTGCCTGAGGCCAGGGGTTCAAGACCAACCGGAGCAAGAGTGAGGCGCCATGCCCCCCAAAAATAGAAAAATTAGCCAGGCATGGTGGTGTGTGGCTGTAGTCCCATCTGCTCTGGAGGCTGAGGCAGGAGGATTGTTTGAGCCCCCAAGTTGGAGGCTGCAGTGAGCTACAATGTACTCTAGCCCAGGTGACAGATAAA